>JACCGJ010022993.1:0-16237 GCA_013407085.1 Atriophallophorus winterbourni
TCTGTGCAAAAGACCCATCCAATTTAGGCAACACAATGTCAGAATTGTTAGCACTTCAGCGTTTGTTAATATGTTACGGATTCACCGTAGTTGCGAGGCGTTCACTTTTTTCAATCGTGTGGGGTAATGATAGTTAACTTTCATATCCTTCAAATCATTTAGTAGGCAGGCGCTGTATAACATAAACCTTGTCTTTCTGAACAGAGTGCAATTGTATCAGACTCATGATGTCAGATTCTTCGCAAACCCATTTATATAAAATTTGTAGTTATAAAATATTCTGCGAACAAATAGTTCACTAATAAAGAAATAATTTTGCAGCACTCAGAGCATATTGGTCTATAGTTGTTATTGTCATTATCTTTCGATAAAATGCTCGTCAGTCGTATGTACAACTACACCACCAACTACTTCTCACCGTGCCTCATAGATGCATCTTGTGCTAATTACCTTGATATCATGAAACGTGTAAGCTTTTATTCAGTTTCCGGAATTTCCACAATAATAGGTTACCCTAGTGGACGTTATACTGATAAAACTATGGGAACGCATAACTTTGTGCTCCGAAACATTTCAAAATTACTCCTCACTCCCTGATTCTATCTAGATCATTCGTACACCATTGGATTTCAATTGGACACAATAATTTTCAGTGTACTGTGATCAATATTTCGAAGTTCCTATTTTCCATATCACAGTAGAAAATGTTTGTGGAAATAAACATTGTTGTTTCTGTTTTGACACGCTTGAGACCGCTATCATTAGAATGATCTAAGGTCAACACGACTGTTATACTCGTTAACTTGCATCCAATTTATAGCGATACGTTTGCTCGCGAACCTCGCAGATATCATCTTTCAACATTTTGTCGACCGATATTGCAAAACCATTTTTCAAACAAGTTATTAAAGCACATACTCAACGATTAGAGGACATTGAGCTCAACAAGTAATACTTAAACAAAACCAAATTTGATGAATCTCAGTGTAATTTGCACCAATGTGTCTATGACAGCCTGGACAATTTTCTCCAGTAGATGAACTCACGACGCTGAACAATGGTACTATATGTGTTCAATGATGGATATGTGCTCGAAACTGTCTGACTCACTAACCCGTAAAAGTCGGCACCTTAATGCTCCTCATCTTGACGAACTTCGTTTAGTGAGAATAACTCTCAAAAGGGTTTTCATCTAATGATAAATGTATTTTTATTAGCGCATAATTTCTAACGTTATTCTCATTATGTTGATTGAATGATCAAGGTTAATGTGGTAATCGTTCGAGATATTTTTAAGATATGTGTCAAATCCTACAACGTACGATTCACGAAATTATTGGGAATCGCATTGTTGTATGGCCTAACCAGCCATCAGATAATTGAAGCAAATTTATTTCGGATAATTCCGTGGATTGGAACAACCATTATACAGTCATGCTTACATTCCTTTTACCTAAACTCCACAACTGCATCCTGTATGTTTGCCGTCCGAAGAAAAAGTCAGTGAGATCTGTTTCATTGAAAATTAAAAGAGTGAAAGAGTATCATAGAAAGGTACCTTTTACTAATACTACTAATACTACTACTCTTATTATTACTTTCAAATAAAGAACTTACAAATTAAATAAATTTTCAAACTCAAAATCAGAAAGTGATTGCTGACCCAACCCTCGAGAGGCTTTTAAACGACCAATTCATCGATGCTAACTCATCCCTATATTTTAAACCTAGAATCTATTATATAATCACGAAAACTGCAACAATTCTTTGAATACCATAATTCAAAGAAGAAGGCAGTCATTCAGAGACAATATTAAACATATCACTTTCTATTAGCCGTCACCGTTATTGTTAACCTTCACTATTTGTGCTGCTGCCAGCTTTCTAATATTCGACATTTAGACACGTATTTGTTGCATAGCGACTTCATGACGCCAGCTTATGAACTCGTGTAATCTTTGCTATGATATCTTAAATCTGAATGTGTGCTTTTTATTACCAAAACATTGGTAAACTTGAATCACTTATATACGATTCAAGTCCTCAGTTTCTAGTGAAAGTATCTCAAGTGCAAATAATTAGAATTTGAACCAATAGTGAAATTAAATATGTTGAATGTGGTTTCTGTACTTTGAACATTCTCTGTTCATGAGACAAATTCCTTGAACATGTTACCCCTCACGTGCACAATGATAAATCTTGTCGCCGAATCCACATTTAGTTTGCAACCATGGTGTAAAGGTTTTGATTTGAAATGCATTAAAAAGGACGCAAATATATCAATTATGCGCGGGAAGGTTTTAAAGTCAGTATTACAACAAAAGTAATACGTCTGTGACAAACTGCATAAACATGCCTCTAATCCAGTGCAATTGTCCTGTTATCCATATTGTAACATTTTCCTTAGTCCATAAGCTACAAGCAATATGAATAAACCATCATGCTCATGTCAAAATAAAGCTTCGGACATATCGATTCTCGTAGATGAACATCCGACATATGAATGAAACGATTAAACTACATTAATCTGATTTTCGATTGTATTTGGGCATCAATGAAACGTCCCAAGTTGAGTGACGCGCCAAATCCCAAGTTATATCAGAACACTTCGAGGATTTGTTTATAAAGGCGGTACTGATCTGAGACACTCACAAATATAGTAAAAACATACATCAATTATTGGGGTTAACCGGGTAAAAATCCGGGTCAATGTCAAAACAAAATCGATTACGTACCAAGCTACCTACACGATTCAAAATCAAAGTAATTTTCAAATGTCCGAATGTCTCACACAATCGAGATAACGACAAATTGTGCGCAACAATTAAATGACAAGATAAGATAAAGCTTTCATGAAACTATAGAATAAAGACATGTCAGAATAACTGTATGGAATACGATATTGACGAACAGAAAGAAGCAACAGTGATGCTATAAAGTGATTTAAAGATGGATTTTGATTATCGCAAGTTAACGGGCGGATGCATAATTTTGTGCTCCGATAATTTTGAACATTACTCGTCAATTTATTTAAATTCTATTTGGATCATTTTTACATCATTCAATTTCGCCTAAGGAGATTTATTTGACTTCGATCACTTTTAGTGTCTTGTGAACAATATTGATCAATACGTGCCTAGGTGTTTCAGTGCAAGCGATCAGTCGACTTCGACCTCAACCGCTATCCGATGCCTGGAGCTAAGAGAACGCGTGATTTCTGTCAAATTTGCAAAAAGGGGGTAAGTGTGAAATCGAAAGTAGTCATGCGTCATATGTGCTCCGCTGTGAAACAAACTAATTGCGATCATACCAGCCTTATCCAACAATGGCATACAAGCGCTCCTGCGTTACCATTCATTCACTGTTTCAAGCGCATTCAAATCCTGATCTTACTGACCCTACCTGATAAGTGCAAACAGCAAGAAACAGGTCGTGGGGTGTTTGTGAAGGAAAAGCATGTAAATGAATATTTTGTTTTATGTTTATGGGTTTAAACACATTAAACATGTTTTCGGACTCATGTGATTGAACAGGTTTGTGGTACCAGCCTTATCCAACAGTTGCATAAGCCCTCCTTGTTTACCTTTCATCCATCGATTCAAACACATGCGGATTATGATCTAACTGTCTCTACTTCAAGGTAATTCAAGGTTTTTAACGGTCTAAAAAGCAACAAGCTTAACAATAAACATAGGATGGTAAAAATTGAAATTTAAGTGTATAAACAATATAAGAACATAGATTAAACAGTATGTAAGTGTTCTGGAAACGAATAATGCAATAAAAATTCGTCTAATTTCGTTTTGAAGTCATGCAAGCTAGTGGCGTGAGCAACGGTTGAAGGTAAACTGTTCCAAGTAAAACAGACACGGACAGAGTAAAAATACCTTCTACAGTTCAGGCGGGAATGGGGTACGACCAGCACATATCATGGGTCCGATAATTTCTCGTATCCCTTCGCGTGAATAAATCCTGTAAGAGATGGTTCGGGGTAATGGATGTATTGTGTAAAGTAAGATCAGTCTTCCTCTGATTCGTCGATAGGGAAAATCGAACAGATTCAGTTGAGCTATCCGTTCTTTATATGGTTTGTTTCGGATGCTGAGAACTAGTTTCGTTGAGCGGTGATAGATTCGCTGCATAAGTTCCACATCCCTCTTGAGCCACGGAGACCATGACTGCACACCGTATTCCATGACTGGTCTCAAGTATGTATTCATGATCCTGGGGAATATCTTGGGCGAAAATTTCCCAAATACACGTTTGAGTAGATTTAGAACACGTGTTTTTGCGTTTTTTAAAGGCACGTGTATTTTGAAGTGATGTTTTTAAACCTGGGAGCCTATCCGACACCCAAATCTGGTTCGTACCACTGCAGTTTCAGGACAGGCGCCCCATATGTGATATGTGACTCTCACCGATTCCCCCATGCAATGAGCCTGCCATTTGTTGACGTTCAACGGCAGTTTGTTTCCCACCCGACCAGCGTGAAGGTCTACGCTCCTTTTATGTAATAGCAGACAGTCTTTTAGGACGCCGAATGCTGCGCCAAATCTTTATGTCGTCCGCAAATAACGAAATGTTACATCGAACAATTTCCGGTATTTCATTGACATAAACCAGAAAGAGGATCGGATGAGTACAAGCAGCACGAAACCAGTCCTGGGGTGTGTGTCGAGAAAGCATGCAACAAAATATTTTGTTTAGTTACGATAACGTTTTTATTCAAAAAACAATATTCATTATTAATAATTCTGAAATTTCAGGTGACTCGTATGTGTGCTCCACAAATAAGAGACAGGAAACCTAGAAGATCAAATCAAAAACAAAAAAACCTTCTCAAAAATTCGAGGAAACATTGAAGATGATAGAAATTGCCAACAAAATCTCACTAAAATGAAATTGACTTAAATCTAACGCTATATAGCCTAACTCCACAAGTTGTTTTATAGAGAATTTGTGGGAGGCTAAAAAGTGTAGTGATGTTAACTCTAGCAGCTACTTAGATGTTATTCACTTTAAAAAGTTTAAGTGGTGTCTACTAACTTTACATCAGCAGAGAACATCCAGCTAAACAAATAATAGTTAAATAAAAACAAATTTGTTTATTTTCAATGTTATCTGCACCAATGTACCGGATACATCCAGAACACATTTCTGAAGTAGAAAAACATGGTATGGTATGTTTAATGATGAACGTGAGCTCGATAATTCCTGATTTAATAACGCGCTTAAGTCGGCACCCCAAATCTCCTAATCTTCACGAACCGCGTTACAGAGAATAAATCTCAAAACCCACAATAGATAAAGACGGTAATCAAAAATCTTAATTGTTCCGTATAGGTTCACAGACTAAATGTCGCACATATGCTGATATTCAGTGGTGGAATAGAAAAGGTAATTAAACAATGGGTAAAATCCGACCAATGCAGTGTTGTCCTTCGTCGTGTTCCCGAACATAATAACACTGCTTCGGAAAATGCTATTCAGCACTATGATTAGATAATAGTAGTTCTCCATTGCTAACAGCATCGGAGGTAAAGAATCAATCATGGTGGACAGTTTTAGAATACCTTGATCACCGAAACATGAACTTGACTTTCAACGAACGATATGTTGGAATTTATTAGAGCGAACCGGAGAGAAAATCATAGAAATCTCCCGAACTGAACTAATGGATCGATGTAACCAGCATTCACTCGACGTCATAGCAATTACTGAGACATGGTTCGATCCTGAAGTAAGCAATCGCGATTTCTTAATTCCAAACATGACTTTGTTTCGCAGAGACCGCTTATGAACAGGTGGTGGAGTAGCTGTTTACCACCAGGTTCGTTTATATAATACGAATGTACAAACAGTGAACACAACCTGTGGAGACAGCACATTGTGTATATCGAAGCTCTAATCAGGCAACGCTTTCATCGTTGGATTAGTTTACCGATCACCATCATCATTGGATGCACATAAAAAAAATAACGAGAGCAATGCAGTACGCCAGAAAACAGCACGATACTCAATTGCTGATTATGGGAAACCTCAATTTGCCTCATCCACCCCGATGACCACACTAAAAATTCCGCGAACTGTTTGATTATATCCGCTTCTGTAATCATGATTCCGATTAAACACGACATCGATGTTAGACCTAGTCCTAACCTCTGCATCCTCGACCGTTATAGAGATGTTCAGTATCACCCTCCGCTGGATCGAAGCCAGAACCTCGTTCTGCTCCTCAAATACGTGTGCAACGGTAGAATTGCCGAGCAAACAAAACGACATAGAAAAATAATTACATTTGTTGGATATATTCAATAGTATTTTATGATGAACATAATAAATTCCAGTGATCCGGAATTGTATTGCACAATCCTAAACCATTGCATCATCAACATGATGTGTCGAAACATAATAGCAGAAAACCATACTTCGGAATTCACAGTCGTACAAAAAAATGTTTGAAAATCCAAATTTGGCGTGGACTATTCACAGGGTCGTCACAAGTAATTCGAACTGCGCATACTTTTGCGAATTGCGGAATCAAGTCACAAATCTTATCCAAGATGACAGAAAAATATCACCACCTTCAGTGGCAGTAAGAATGCTTGGAAATCTTAAACCATGACAGATAACGGACTAACTGATTATGTGCTAAAAACTGCAAAACTCTCGCAATTATTTATTCACGACTTTTCACTCCCACGAATGCATTACAATCATCGGATTTGTCAGCATCAATTGTGCCGGAGATTATATACGATATATGCATAAATTCTGAAATAGTGCAACACCACCTACGCAGGTTGAATATCAACAATTCTCTGTTAGATATAGGAATCACACGTGCAATAATGGGTTGTGCCACAATCAATTGTGTGAACCACTGTGATTTATTTAATCACTCCTAAAGGGAAGGTGTTGTACCAATGACTGTAAACGATGAATCATAACACTCATCTACATAATTGGTACTCGCTCTGACCAAGCAAATTACCGCCTTTGTTTAGTGATCTTGAAAGTTATGGAGTGAATTGTGTGAAAAATAATTGTCAGTCATATCAAAGCTCAAACCTTGTTGCCCAGAGAGCAACATGAATTTTGGAAGTCTCGTTCTTGGTTGAGCAATCTACTGGAGACAACGGAGGACTGGACGCAGGCAGTGTATGATAGAGGTTGCTTGCATGCGTATTACTTCGACATTTCAAAGGCGTTTGATAGTTTGGGATACACTATTCTCCGGAGCAAGCTGCACGATTTTGTTAGTAATGGGTGCCTCCTTACCTGGCTAAGAAGCTACCTCATTGATCGTATCGACGGTGTTAAGGCGTCGAAATCGAAGCTAATAGTGATCTCCCACGAGGTTCGGTATTTGGTGCTGTAGCAACCTGTAATCTCACTTTCCTTTCAATTGTATTTTCGTTTCCTCGATGCTTGCTGTAATCAACACTTAGTACATACTTATCTCTGTATCATTTTCATCCAGTAACTTAGAAATTATCGTTTTGTTCCGATAATCGATATTGCCATATCGATCTATCGATTTCTTCTGGTCCTATTCACTCACAGACTATCGATCTTCTGTTTCGTTACATGAGTTGTCGTTACTCACCCTTTGTACAGCATTCTGTAAATAATCATTAATTAACAATATACTTTCCTCCGCGCGCGTTCGTCTTCTGCTTTGTTCGCTGGTGCTGTATTGCTGCGTGTTTGTGAATCACGACGGTTAACGGCAAAATTGACGTGTCGCCACATTTTTCAGCTTCGCTAATTCTAATTGCTGATCAACGTGATACACCGGAGTTTGGAGTTGGAATATTTTTGTGTGTGGATACTTTGCATTGGACATTGAATTTTCACTCTCCGTGAGTTCGTTCCTTTGTCCATTTTTACTATAACATTTTCCTGTTATATTTCTTGCATTTATCCACTACATAATTGGTGAGCCCGAGCACTACATAACTGGTGAACCCGTATTCCATTTTTCGCTCAAAACTCCCGTTATTTTTTCAATGCTATAATGTCGTCTGAACTTAACGAATCGCAAATGAACGTTATCAGCTGTAACACGCCAGCTTTTGACACTGCAAACCCGCACGTGTGGTTCATCCAAATAGAGGGTATGTTTCGTTTCAGACGGATCACGAAACAAGAGGTCATGTTTTTTTTCGTGCAATCACAATTACCGTCCTACATCGCGAAAGAAGTATTAGACGTTCTTGACCCCATGCCCTCCATTTCGCCTTACGACACGCTGAAGGCTGCTGTGCTCAAGCGTACTATGGCCTCTGACGAAGCCAGGCTAAAACAACTGCTGGCTGGTGTAGAACTAGGCGACAGAACCCCTTCACAGCTGTTACGCCACATGCGTTCCCTGGTGGGCAACACAAAGTTAGACGATTCCGTCCTACAGCAACTTTGGCTGAACTGCCTGCCACACAGCACCACCGCCATCCTTGCCGTGTCGGCCGATAAAGTCTGCCTCGACACATTGGCCGAACTAGCAGATAAAATTCACGAACGCATCGACAGAACCAGCGTTAATCAAGTTTCAGAAGGTGGTAACCTCTCAAAGCTTGAAGCCACCGTGGCCATGCTAACTGAGGAGCTTGCATCCTTACAGCTTATCATTTCCAACATGAAACGACCCAAAACGTCTAGAGCTAGACCCCGGAGTTCATCTGGAAATAGAAGCCACTCTCGCCCTCGCGATACCAACTGGTTCTGTTATTATCACCGTCGTTTCGGAAACGCCGCGCGCAATTGTCGCCCCGGGTGTAAACATCCTAACGCTGACAGCCACCGTGTCGAAAAACCACGTAGCAAGTCAAGTATGGCGACGACCGTTCCTGGCAAACCCACTAGTCGCCACTTATACGTCTACGACGCATCTTCTAAGCTCAATTTTCTCGTAGACACCGGTGCCGAGGTAAGCGTGTATTACCGCGCAGTAAGTTACGAAACAAAACCGACCTCCGTTCCTTCAGGCAGCCAACATTGCAGGCGTCTAAAAAAACGAAGATTCGGACTTACGGTGAAAACTTTTTAAAACTCGATTCGGAATTAGGACATGAATTCCTTTCGTCTTCTTGTTAGGCCGATGTTCAGACGCCTAATCATCGGTTTATCGAATTTATGACGAAATACGGTCTTCGTAGTTGATTCTCCAGCATCGACGGGTACACGACATACACGTCATAAGTGTCTCGTCACAACATGGTTCAATCACCTCACATTGGTCTTCGGATTTTCGTACCGAAACAATGCCACTTAAGCGATGTTCTGCGCGATGTCCGACCCTAACATGCCAGCAAAAAACACACGGAGGGACCCACCCACGTGTTATAAATCACCATCGCACTAAAAGGGCCTCGAAATGTTGCTAAAGCTCGCAGGCTACTGCCTTAAAAAGCATGAAAACGCGAATTTGGCTCCACACTGAGAAATGGTACTTGACACTCGCACTACCGGCGAAGCTGACCTAGCAGCTTATTGCTCAAGACCAGAGCAACACTTTCAGCTACGCAACGGTAACAAAGACAAAGCTAGCATCGATCGCTTCAAACCCGCTTAGGTTGAACGAAAGTCATCACAAGAAGCTACCACTTCGACCCCACCTACACAGCCTATGACGACCAGTGATGTTACATCCAATCGACCCTCACCCATCCCGTCTACTCCTTCATCCCGTCAAACATTACGGCCGCAGAGTGAGGTTCTCCGCAAGACTGGTTAAATACATGCCGTAAACGATGTATCGAGCGTTCATCCGTCGACTCACGGTCTAGGGGGAGTTCTGTAGCAACCTGTAATTTAACTTTCTTCCCAATTGTATTTTCGTTTCCCTCGATGCTTGCTGTAATCAACAATTTGTACATACTTATCTTTGTATCATTTTCATCCAGTAACTTAGAAATTATCGTTTTGTTCCGATAGTCGATATTGCCATATCGATCTATCGATTTCTTCTTGTCCGATTCACTCATAGACTATTGATCTCCTGTTTCGTTAAATGAGTTGTCGTTACTCATCGTTTTTATCGCATTCTGTAAATCATCATTAATTAACAATATACTTTCCTCCGCGCGCGTTCGTCTTCTGCTTTGTTCGCTGCTGCTGTATTGCTGCGTGTTTGTGAATCACGACGATTAACAGCAAAATTGACGTGTCGCCACATCTTTCAGCTTCGCCAATTATAATTGCCGATCAACGCAACGCACCGGAGTTCGGAGCTGGAATATTTTTGTGTGTGGATATTTGCTTTAGACATTGAATTTTCACTCTCCGTGAAATCGTTCCTTTGTCCATTTTTACTGTAACATTTTCCTGTTATATTTTTTGCATTTATCCACTACATATTTGGTGAGCCCGAGCACTACACATTTAGTTAGCCCGTATTCCACTTTTCGCTCAGAACTCCCGTTATTCTCTCAATTTTGCTATAATGTCGTCTGAACTTAACGAATCGCAAATGAACGTTATAGGTTGTAAGACGCCAGCTTTTGACCCTGCAAACCCGCACGTGTGGTTCATCCAAATAGGGGGTATGTTTCGTTTCAGACGGATCACCAAACAAGAGGTCATGTTCTCTTTCGTACAATCACAATTACCGTCCTATATCGCGAAAGAAGTATTAGACGTTCTTGACCCCATGCCCTCTATTTCGCTTTACGACACGCTGAAGACTGCTGTGCTCAAGCGTACTATGGCCTCTGACGAAACCAGGCTAAAACAACTGCTGGTGTAGAACTATGCGACAGAACCCTTTCACAGGTGTTACGCCACATGCGTTCCCTGGTGGGCAACACAAAGTTAGACGATTCCGTTCTACAGCAACTTTGGCTGAACTGCCTGCCACACAGCACCAACGCCATCCTTGCCGTGTCGGTCGATAAGGTCTGCCTCGACACATTGGCCGAACTAGCAGATAAAATTCACGAACGCATTGACAGAACCAGCGTCAATCAAGTTTCAGAAGGTAGTAACCTCTCAAAACTTGAAGCCACCGTGGCCATGCTAACTAAGGAGCTTGCATCCTTACAGCTTATCATTTCCAACATGGATCGACTCAAAACTTTCAGAGCTAGACCCCGCAGTCCATCTGGAAATAGAAGCCACTCTCGCCCTCGCGATACCAACTGGTTCTGTTATTATCACCGTCGTTTCGGGAACGCCGCGCGCAATTGTCGCCCCGGGTGTAACCATCTTAACGCTGACGGCCACCGTGTTGAAAAACCACGTGGCAAGTCAGTTATGGCGACGACCGTTCCTGGAAAACCCAATAGTCGCCACTTATACGTCTACGACGCATCTTCTAAGCTCAATTTTTTCGTAGACACCGGTGCCGAGGTAAGCGTTATACCGCGCAGTTACGAAAAACGCGACCTCCGTCCATCAGGCATCACACTGCAGGCGGCTAACGAATCGAAAATTTTGACTTATGGTGAGACATTTCTGAAACTTGACCTCGGACGTAGACGTGATTTCCCTTTCGTCTTCTTGATAGCCGATGTTCAGAAGCCTATCATCGGTATCGACTTTCTGACGAAATACGGTCTCGTAGTCGATCTCCAGCACCGACGGCTACACGACAATACCACGTCACTAAACGTGTCCGGTAAACTTTGTTCAATTACCTCACCTGGTCTTCGAATTTTCGTTCAGAACAATGCCACTTACAGCGATTTCCCGACCCTAACACGCCCAGCACAATGCACGGAGCAACCCACCCACGATGTTCATCATCACATCGTTACTAAAGAGCCTCGAAATGTTGCTAAAGATTGCAGGCTACCGCCTAAAAAGCTGAAAGCAGAAAAACGCAAATTTGGCTCCACACTGAGACAGACTGGCAAAAGGGTGCTTGACAATCGCACTACCGGCGAAGCTGAACCAGCACCTTACCGCTCAAGACCAAAGCAACTCTTTCAGCTACGCAACCGTAATAAAGACAAAGCTAGCATCGATCGCTTCAAACGCGCGTACGTTGAACGAAAGTCATCACAAGAAGCTACCACTTCGACCCCACCCACACAGCCTATGACGACCAGTGATGTTACATCCAATCGACCCTCACCCATCCTGTCTACTCCTTCATCCCGTCAAACACGTACCGGCCGCAGAGTGAGGTTCTCCGCAAGACTGGTTGAATACATGACCTAAACGGTGTATCGAGCGTTCATCCGTCGACTCACGCTCTAGGGGGGGAGTTCTGTCGCAACCTGTAATTTTACTTTCTTTTCCAATTGTATTTTCGTTTCCCTCGATGCTTGCTTTAATCAACAATTTGTACATACTTATCTTTGTATCATTTTCACTCATTAACTTAGAAGTTATCGTTTTGTTCCGATAATCGATATTGCCATATCGATCTATCGATTTCTTCTGGTCCTATTCACTCACAGACTATCGATCTTCTGTTTCGTTAAATGAGTTGTTGTTACTCACCCTTTGTATGGCATTCTGTAAATACTAATTAATTGACAATATACCTTCCTCCGCGCGCGTTCGTCTTCTGCTTTGTTCGCTGGTGCTGTATTGCTGCGTGTTTGTGAATCACGACGGTTAACAGCAAAATTGACTTTCGTCGCATTTTTCAGCTTCGCCAATTCTAATTGCTGATCAACGCGATACATCGGAGTTTGGAGCTGGAATATTTTTGTGTGTGGATATTTGCATCGGACATTGAATTTTCACTTTTCGTGAGTTCGTTCCTTGTCCATTTTTACTATAACATTTTCCTGTTATATTTTTTGCATTTATCCACTACATATTTGGTGAGCCCGACACTACATAATTGGTTAGCCCGTATTCCACTTTTCGCTCAGAACTCCCGTTATTTTCTCAATTTTGCTATAATGTCGTCTGAACCCACCGAATCGCAAATGAACGTTATCAGCTGTAACACGCCAGCATTTGACCCTGCAACCCGCACGTGTGGTTCATCCAAATAGAGGGTATGTTTCGTTTCAGACGGATCACGAAACAAGAGGTCATGTTTTCTTTCGTTCAATCACAATTACCGTCGTACATCGCGAAAGAAGTATTAGATGTTCTTGACCCCATGCCCTCTATTTCGCCTTACGACACACTGAAGGCTGCTGTGCTCAAGCGTACTATGGCCTCCGACGAAGCCAGGCTAAAACAACTGCTGGCTGGTGTAGAACTAGGCGACAGAACCCCTTCACAGCTGTTACGCCACATGCGTTCCCTGGTGGGCAACACAAAGTTAGACGATTCCGTCCTACAGCAACTTTGGCTGAACTGCCTGCCACACAGCACCACCGCCATCCTTGCCGTGTCGGTCGATAAAGTCTGCCTCGACACATTGGCCGAACTAGCAGATAAAATTCACGAACGCATTGACAGAACCAGCGTCAATCAAGTTTCAGAAGGTAGTAACCTCTCAAAACTTGAAGCCACCGTGGCCATGCTAACTAAGGAGCTTGCATCCTTACAGCTTATCATTTCCAACATGGAACGACCCAAAACGTCTAGAGCTAGACCCCGGAGTCCATCTGGAAATAGAAGCCACTCTCGCCCTCGCGATACCAACTGGTTCTGTTATTATCACCGTCGTTTCGGGAACGCCGCGCGCAATTGTCGCCCCGGGTGTAAACATCCTAACGCTGACAGCCACCGTGTTGAAAAACCACGTAGCAAGTCAGTTATGGCGACGACCGTTCCTGGCAAACCCACTAGTCGCCACTTATACGTCTACGACGCATCTTCTAAGCTCAATTTTCTCGTAGACACCGGTGCCGAGGTAAGCGTTATACCGCGCAGTTACGAAAAACGCGACCTCCGTCCATCAGGCATCACACTGCAGGCGGCTAACGAATCGAAAATTTTGACTTATGGTGAGAAATTTCTGAAACTTGACCTCGGACTTAGACGTGAATTCCCTTTCGTCTTCTTAATAGCCGATGTTCAGAAGCCTATCATCGGTATCGACTTTCTGACGAAATACGGTCTCGTAGTCGATCTCCAGCACCGACGGCTACACGACAATACCACGTCACTAAACGTGTCCGGTAAACTATGTTCAATCACCTCACCTGGTCTTCGAATTTTCGTCCCGAACAATGCCACTTACAGCGATTTCCCGACCCTAACACGCCCAGCACAATACACGGAGCAACCCACCCACGATGTTCATCATCACATCGTCACTAAAGGGCCTCGAAATGTTGCTAAAGCTCGCAGGCTACCGCCTAAAAAGCTGAAAGCAGAAAAACGCGAATTTGGCTCCACACTGAGACAGACTGGCAAAAGGGTACTTGACAATCGCACTACCGGCGAAGCTGAACCAGCACCTTACCGCTCAAGACCAAAGCAACACTTTCAGCTACGCAACGGTAATAAAGACAAAGCTAGCATCGATCGCTTCAAACCCGCTTACGTTGAACGAAAGTCATCACAAGAAGCTACCACTTCGACCCCACCCACACAGCCTATGACGACCAGTGATGTTACATCCAATCGACCCTCACCCATCCTGTCTACTCCTTCCCGTCAAACACGTACCGGCCGCAGAGTGAGGTTCTCCACAAGACTGGTTGAATACATGCCCTAAACGGTGTATCGAGCGTTCATCCGTCGACTCACGCTCTAGGGGGGAGTTCTGTAGCAACCTGTAATTTCACTTTCTTTCAAATTGTATTTTCGTTCCCTCGATGCTTGCCTTAATCAACAATTTGTACATACTTATCTTTGTATCATTTTTACTCATTAACTTAGAAGTTATCGTTTTGTTCCGATAATCGATATTGCCATATCGATCTGTCGATTTCTTCTGGTCCTATTCACTCACAGACTATTGATCTTCTATTTCGTTAAATGAGTTGTCGTTACTCACCCTTTGTATAGCATTCTGTAAATAATCATTAATTAACATTATACCTTCCTCCGCGCGCGTTCGTCTTCTGCTTTGTTCGCTGGTGCTGTATTGCTGCGTGTTTGTGAATCACGACGGTTAACGGCAAAATTGACGTGTCGCCACATTTTTCAGCTTCGCTAATTACTATTGCCGATCAACGCGACACACCGGAGTTCGGAACTGGAATATTTTTGTGTGTGGATATTTGCTTTGGACATTGAATTTTCACTCTCCGTGAGTTCGTTCCTTTGTCCATTTTTACTGTAACATTTTCCTGTTATATTTTTTGCACTTTATCCACTACAACCCTCCCTGCATGCGCAGTCTAACAAATTTTCCCTTCCTTGGTCTCGAAAGACAGGGTATCAACTAAGTTGCTGCGACCACGAGTAAAAGTGGATGTAAATGTGTGCAGCAAAAGAAATGCCTAAGTAATGTACACCAATGCTTGCAATAAGCGCACTTAGAAGGGAGATTTTCTTCTTGGTGCACGGGAAAATAAAATTGAAATGATTGCCGTCTCTGAATCATGTGTGAAATCACATTACCATCTTCTGTCATTTGTATCAACTAAATTCGCCATGTGTCTTCAGGATAAGGATACTGGTCAACTAGGAAGATGTTTGACGATTATGATAAATGAAGATATTCTGCACAGTGAGACGTCGATAAATATTGCTTTTCACACAATCCAACTAACATTCGTATTTCTTAGTGTTGCTAGGACAAGAATGGAAATCGTGTTTACTAATTGTTTCAGACTTTAATCGATTAAAGTACCGAAATTTCTTCATCACAGTTAGCTGAGTCGCAATATCTGTACTGGTTTCACATTAGGGCCATTTATCAGAATATCAGGGAACGTACAATGTTTAGGTCGGGACACACTCCGTCTACTATGGATTTCGATTCTATGGTCTATTGTAAGAGACGTTCAGGGTAATAAATACCTTTCACCACTATGCATGAGCAACAGAGACGTAATTATTGTTGAATGTATTCAGTGCGACCTAATCACCAAGTGAAAATGTCTCGCAATTTTTTTGTCATTGACACCGTCCAACTTCAAACTTAGGCAACAAATCTAGATTTGAAACCAGACGAATTTGAACCTAGTGAAGAAATCATGTGGAAAATTATAAGAAGGCACCATTTACAACAACAGGAATGTTTTGCTCCTATACAACCACTGCGAATGTGAGGAAACCCCATGGTTTAGCGAGTCTATTCATTGAGATATCAGATAGTGTGACCGTATTTGGAAGGCTTTCAAATTCTCTGAAACATCACAAATGTTCCCAAAAAGTCAGTGTAATCGCTACCAACTTGTAGGAATCCAGCAAGACACTTTTTTGCAAA
>JACCGJ010022995.1:0-106637 GCA_013407085.1 Atriophallophorus winterbourni
CCCCAGGATAGTTCGAAGTAGAATACTATTCCGAAACGCTAAAATCTCACCGGATGTACATGACCGGTTTCGAGGTTTTTGCCTATCATCGGCTATGCGTATCCACTTGACAATTCGCGATTCGAAATAGTATTTCTGTAGAGAGATGGCTCAATGCGATTCGAGCTACTCGTCTACTCGCTACTTTATAAGTAGCTGAAGGGACCAAACTAAGCCCCAACTGATCGAACGGCGTATTGCTGCAAGGGTAATTACAACCCCAGGATAGTTTGAAGTAGAATACCATTCCGAAACGCTAAGATCTTTCCGGAAGCACAGGACCGGTTTCGATTCCTCTGTAATTGTTAGATTCACCTCTACTTTCTTCATTCCCAAATAGCGTGATGATCTTTGTGTCTCGCATCTTTTGTTGGACACACACCTCCTGCCAACACTGGATAAGCCAATGGTGAATAAGTTGTAATAATGCTGCCCTACAGTATTTGATGATCTCAGGTGGAATTCCGTCGTCACCAGGGGTTTTCTCATTTGCTAAGCGGTCGATTGCCATATTGGGCTAATCGAGATTAGGTGGAGTATAATTAATAGTTCGCAATCGCTCGACATTTTCAAGTTTATGCGGTAAAACCGTACTGTCCTAGAGTAGAGAGAGGAGAAGTGCTCTACTCATCTTTTCATCTGCTGATCTTCGTCCATCAACATACTTGATGGGAGCCGTTGTAAGATTATTTGGACCAATAACTCTCTTGATCGCATCTTACATAACGTGAAGATCTCTAGTTTGAGCAGCTTTTTGGATAGTAAGGCTAATTCATGTTCAATAGTCATTTGCACATAGCCTTGCAGTCTATTCTACCATAATTCTGTGATGTGATTACTCAGAAATGTTAAGTAGTCAGACATCAGGACGCCAAAACACTGATGTCTGCATCAATTGATTCATCCATACTTTACTGAAATCGTAATCACAAATTTGTAGTTTGCATTGCGTTCGCGTTATATCGTGATTTCATGAATTGCAGTGGTTTTGTCAACAACTTATCATATAATATTTAAAGGAAGCTTTATTTTCAGCAAAGTTGATATGCCTTCTATAAACTTTGTGGTAATCCTATAATAATAATTTCAGACATATTACAACAACAATATCGGATTGCATTGTGAGCCTATTCTAACAAAACTGATTTTCTCTTTTTAAATAGCGTATAACTTATACAAATTATATAGTGTTGCTTCAACTTTATTGAATATGTTTCGAATTGATTTCAAAAGTAAGTCACTTTTGTGCAGAATAAATAATGTTTCATCAATCATGAAAGAAAGTATATAGGCTACAGTTTAATGATAAAAAATATGTAGACGTACATTTAAGATGTACAGTACAAGCGAGGTATAATAGTGACACTACCCCGGCTTTATTTTGAAACAAATGCACGAATAAGTGCAACGTTCGCTCAAATTACTTCAGTTTTTCAGACCGGTGAACGAAGACTTCGTTGATTTTCTAGCAGTTGCGGGTTAACAGCCAATTCTGCTCATTTCGATGACGTCGACGTCAGCTCAAATGGCGATAAAGCAATGTCTTGAGCATTCTGTGTTTCTATCGAGTTCAGCTTTTCGATGTAGTGAAACAGTTTATGGCTTCACAACTTGATGAGCAGATTAAGCGCTAGATAAATTGAATCTGATTTGTTTCACATCCCTCAGCAAAGGCTGCTATCCGAATGGCTCAAGATGATCCAATTTGAAGTCATAATGTTCTGTAGTTCAGAGGAAAAAAAAGACCTATATCGGATTGGATGTTGACAAGTGTTCTATTTAAGTATACACGATTTGCAAGATAGCTAATGACAGTATGCTGGGGAAGAGCAGTTATTGCTATCGTCTTATGTAGGTAGATCATGCTATCAGCTGCAAATTAGCATTGATCAATCTAGTACTAGTAATCTAGTAAGAAAATATCAAGATGATGTAGGTATACTTGAATGAATTAACCTTTTCGCCTTGATTTTTTTATTGAAGTGAACGTTTCCAAACTATTTACATCTATCGTTTAATAATTGAAGTGAGTGGAAGATATTATAAAGTCAAGTCCACTACAATGGATAGTAATATACAGAATGTGGTTCATTTCGCTTGCGTTGGATACGTTGACATTACCTCGTTTAAAGATTATGAATACAGTATTCCATTTTACTACTCCAATCTTTGCATCTCTCTGTGTCAGACGAAATCTGGTCCCTCTATGCACCAAATCTAGTGCCGTGCCTCAAACATTTTCGTTGTTTGCTTTCTAACATTCACTACATTTCACAAATAGATTTTTTAATAATTGTGATGACAATTTTCAATGAGAGTTAATAGCTAGTAATTTATTTTTCATATAAGCAAGCTAATTTTCAATATTCTATTATTTCCCTGATTGATGTAAAAATGTTAGCTTGCATGTTTAATCTTTCGTGTGCGCATTCAGGAAATTATGATTTTTATCACTAATAAGGGGAGTAAATTTGTTGTCCTTGGAAATTGGGAGTTATGTTATCTGCTTCCGAGCTGACTTATTTCTGACATTCCAAATTATCTATGCGCGTCCCTCCCATCCAGACACATCTTTAAAGTTTGTTTCAATTTCCCGACATGCATTTAAAATTGCAGTCTTCAAACCCCACATTGCGGATTTTCCCTACAGGGTATGACATCATGGATGTATAGAGACATCTAGCACCTCGAAAGAATTTATCATAAGACATATAAATGTTTACTTTTGTGCATAATCTACCCTCTGTGCTGCGACTGATTAGAACTGAATTGTGCAGCCTCGAGCGCAGTCGCACAAGAGCTTACGCAATCTTGGCATTCCGAATAAACCATACGAGGTCTTACCCGCTCAAATAAACTCTGAACAATTTGTTCTATTCTCCCGACCTGTAGTCACAACCTAACACAACCTAACCCCACATTTCCGAATAAACAGTCGCCTCAACCTTTACGCAGTCCGTGTATGCGCTTGCAGAGCAGATTACGGCGGGATATTGTTTCCTCTTACATTCTCAAACTAATATAGTGATATTGTAACATAAATTATATTGATTTTGCTCCACTTAAATGGAATTTCATAGTGATTCTTCTTCAAAAACCATCTCTTGAAGAGAATTATACCCAAACATATTATTCCGGTCGAGATTTCTTCCTCCGTGTAACAATTGGTATTACTTTCGCTCCTCTTTCAAAGCGCTTGGACGCTAATATTAAAGTACGATTTGTTTAACTTTTACACTTATAACTTATTGTATTGTACACCTATACGCTTTTCTCAACTTAAATCTTGAATTCTGAATTCGGTGATTAGATTTTAACATAGGTCAAAACATATTTTTCAGTTTTGAACAAAGTTTATTCGTCGGTACCCCGTGAGACGTTTAACCGTTTTCTCACAAATAGGTTGAAAAATTTCTCTTGGGATATCGGTATCTTATCAATTGTTTTGCATTTCTATTAAAACAAATTCCGAAAGGTGAATTTACCGATGATGTCAAAATCAAGTTTTCTAAGGTGTATAAGTTTCCGAAGAATTTTTCTACAAAATATGAAACGTGATCAATTTCGATATTAATTGAACCGATTTCATTAACGTGTTCGCAATCTGCAATGATCGTTTGCTTGATGAACGACTAAAATGCTTTTCCATTATATACCTACGTACGTATAAAACCATGTCAGTTGACAACTGAGGTAAGACATTATCCTCTTGATCAAGTTTCAATGAAGCTCTACAATAGTCTGGAAATCAATAACTCGTATTCCGTTTCTGACCTATACACACGTGTATATCAAATACTTCAAATAACAGAGCTGCTCGTTTGCCTCCGGTCTTATCACATAAACACAAGTTCGTTGTATGAAACGTGTGCAACCCTGGAAGGAATGCGCAACTTGTTATCAAATTAACGTTTTGCAAATCGTACGATCAAATGAATTGAAAAGATCTAGTCACACATTTGACACATTTCCTAATTAGTCTCTTGTGCCAATTTGGATTAATAAAATTGTCCAGATCACAGTCCGCGTTTATTTATCACATCCATTCATTAAAATTTATCCAAAGCTTGTGATTGCCGTTCATAATTAATTGCAAGATTTTAAACAGTGTGCTGTTGTGAATCACGACAAATATTGAAAAAATGTGTTCACTGCCTCAAATAATTTCCTTCCATTCCGAATGTGACTTGCGAACGAGAAACAGTTCAAAGTTCCGGGATTACTTCATCCATAAGTTCTGCAAGTAAGACCAATGAAGAGTCATTCGCATTGAAACTATTGATGCTACACATTTTGAGATGAAATCCTGAAATTACAAGCTTGCGTGTTTGCAGTAAACGAATTACGATTTATAAAATATAACTTGAAATTTATCAAATTTCAAACAAATTCATAATAATAATCAAAATCAGGGTTATATGGTTAGAAATGATGGAGAACGTATCAGCCAGATAATCATATTATTATTTATTGCTTGCGTAACTTAGGCCGGCGAATCAATCACCGTTTTCATTCATCTCGCCAAGACTTGCTAACCGACGAACTCTTCATACCCTCGGTTGTCACAGTCAATATTTTTGTGGATGTTATACATTAAAATAACGATATTCCTCTTTGGTCTTCATTGTGTGGAGGTTAACACTAACATATATCCTTCGTCTACACATCAATATCGTTTGTTGCGGTGTAATATTGGATTATGTCTAACCTGTTCCTCTTATTCGTTGTATAGAAGGAGGCCGTATTGAATTATGCCGAATTAGAAAGAATCAAAGCCACTCTCAAATGCGTGCGGCATGTTTCTGCTCATAACACGAATACAACATAAACAGAACCGAAGTCAGACGCATCTGCCCGAAAAAAGTCGGTCTTGACTCGCTGCCTGTGAAGTTATAATTCCTCATCAATGTGGTCACATGCAATTTCCTTTATATTTTATACGTCTTCGGGACCATTCACGTGGCGATGTTTTTGGTTCGTTCTGGTAGAGATGATGGCCATCGGTCTGAGGGCTCCAGATGAATCTCGTATTCACCGTACGACATCATTCACCTCTCAGCTGAAGTTCATATACTCCAATGTCTGTGTTGTCTGTTAGTATTAATATTGACGTTTATGTTTCTAGAATATTTTCACAGGTTGTGTTAGATAGCCGCACGTTTAAATCTCTTCCTTTTAAAGCAGGGCATGAGACCGTCATCGGCGGATTTAAAGCAATATCAGCAATAAAAAGTTCTCGCAGATTCGACCGCAGTGTATTGTAAATAGTTCTCATCAATACCATCGCGAACATAACAAAAATATGATTGCAGCCATGTGCAACTTAACACGGTTTTGCGACACATCTTCAAGTATAACTTAGCTTTGCGCTATAAGGTCGCGTCATACAGCGGCGTAAGATGGATAACACTGTCAAGAGCGTCGTTTTAGCTGATCACATCTTGTGGTGATTCAGCACAACATTTCAGATGTATGTTAATATAGATTTGGCTGGATTCTATATGAACCTTACGTAGCGTTTACGTGTCGTATCAATGAATCAAAACAAGATATTTATTTGCATGCTTTTCGGTCACATACCACACGAACCCTTTCGTGATGTTTGCACTCATCAGGTAGGGACAGTAAGAACAGGATCCGAATGCGCTTCAAACAGTGGTGGAATAGTAAACTAGGAGAGCTTGTATGCCACTGTTCGATAAAAATGGTACGACCAACCAATAAACATGTAATAAAATATTCATTTGCATGCTTTTTCGTCACACACCCCACGACCGGTTTCGTCGTGTTTGCACTCATGAGGTCGGGACCGTAATATCAGGATCCGCATGCGTATGAAACAGATGAAATGTAATTAGGTTCTTCTTCATTGGGTCGGGTAAAACAGAGGCGCACGATGGATAGCGTTGACATTAGCGTCGTTTCAGCTGATCACAAATTGTGATGATTCAATCCAACATTTGAGATGTATGTTAATTTAGATTTGGCGTCAATGAAAACTATGAAAAACGTTTCGTGGTCAAATGTATTAAATAGATGACATCTCCGTGCATAAAATGGTTTTACCTTAATTTTAATATTCTCCTGAGACATCGTTCGTGAAATATTGGGCGGAGTCAATATGAACTTTACGAAGGGTTTACGTTTCGTATCAATAAATTAAAGCCGCGTGAATTGCAGAGTTTCAGTATCGCTGCTTCATTTTTTTGTTCCGCCCTCCTCAACACCTGATGATACGTCGGTTGTGGAATCATTTTGCTCAAAAAATATCAAAAATGCATTTTCATATAACGTTGTCGACTGATTTTTTACAACCAACATATACAGGATGATCTATAATTTACTTTATGGCAAATCAATGCTTCACATAAAGAAAATTGTAATTCGAGGTATCAAAGTGAATTTTTAATGTTTTCTGAATGACAGATAGTTTGTTTAGTATACATTGTAGGTCGTTTGGGAATAAAAATGGAGAACTAATTCATTTGCACCGCTCCAATGTGTAAATGTGGCGCACAATTGGCGGAATGTGAACTTCAAATTGTTCGTTGTTTCCGCGTTTTAATTTCCCAATTGCTTAATAGTTAAGTTTTAAATAGATCCAAGAAATTTAGTAAAAAAATGCATATGGTTCCAAATAGCTTGAAATGTTTACCCGTCTATCACTACAATTCTCCATGTAGATCAACTTTGGCCATATCCCTTCACGCTTATTCCAAAAATATCAAACTGCTTAACACATGTTCATCAAAATATTATTTCTAATATTTAGTTTACTAAATATAATTAAAAAGGTGACTAGTTTATTCGCCTTAACGAAATTAAATGTTTGCGTAAAATTAAAACACATCTCACTGGTTTCGCGATTGAATAGAGGATAGCGAACGGAAAAGAAGCATCCATTAGGCCCATCGTGCAACTTCGTTATGATTTGAAAAAGAAACGACTGAGCATAATGCGGTCCAATTGGTGTTAATTTTGAGTATTTTGGGTCGATGTATAGAATCATTCTCATCAGGTCTTCGCTTTTGTCCGCGAAAGCGGAAGGCTTGCACGTAGCGTTTTCTGTCACGAGTTTTTCCGAGATCTTAAACAATTACGGAATAAATTAGATTCGACCGAAAAATCAGAAATAACAGATGGGTTATGTGTTTGCATAATAAAAGTATCTTTATTTCATGTTTTATTTGCTGCTTCAGAAAGATTGATTAGTTTTCAATGGTGAATTTACCTCGTGCAATAAAACTAGAAATTTGATCGAATTGTTTATTCACCTTCTCACAAATAAGAAAAGTACAGTATGCATGTATATTACAAATCATACAATAAGATTAAAACATATATTAACAGCATTTTTTAATTGTTGCTCACCCAGTCGCATATTTTCTCTTTAGTTTGTCCCAACTCGTTGATCTTCGTGTGTCGTATGAAGAGCAAAATGCCTGGAACAGAATGTATTCATGTTTAACACAGGCGAATGTTTGGGGAGGATTGTAAGCTGATGTTGAATGGAGTGTATTGTAAAGTATTGTGGTGCTCCTATCTCCATCCTTTGCACACCACTACCGGTTTTAAGCTGTTTGCTATCGTCAGCTGGAGGCATTAAGATCAGGTTCAGTGAGTCTTGAACGTGTATTGTAGTTCGGTAATAATTTTGATCACAGTCAACTTGTTTCGCCACATCATAAACATGCAATTTCTAATCCCATGAACAAAATTTGGTATCTTCAATCTCCTTCAAATATTTAATCCGGAAAATTATGCATTCAAATATTATTTTTGAAAAATATTAATTCTCTAACTAATTGTATCCATGATATATAAGTACATATAAAATTGATGTGATAGTATGGCGTTTATCTGTAAACATTTTTGTTTGTATCAATCAATGTACACTTTTTGAATTGTACCCGGATTTTACTTTTTACATACATATTGTAATTTCACGTAGCCTGAACCACCAAAATTTGGTGAGCCCGATTATGTTCGCTATAGCATACTCCCCACTATTTTGATTTTGTAGCATATTTTTACATTTTTTCATCAATATAGACAGTATTCCACAGGCAGCACCTATCCCAGCAGATATTGGTCATTTATCACTTCCTGCGTTTGGCGTAGCTAACCCTAGATTATGGTTCGCTCAAGTAGAAGCTATTTTCGAAACTCGACGCATTACTAGCCAAAAAGCAATGTACTGTTACGTCATAGGAAGTTTACCACACGCAGTCGCATTCGAAGTTGCTGATATCATATACAACAGACCTGCTGATAAACCGTATGATGTACTGAAGTCAGCTTTGATATCGCGTATAGCAGCATCTGATGCGAAAAACGTACGCAAATGACTCTCGGGTATCGAACTAGGTGACAATACACCGTCGCAACTCCTTCGCCGAATGATCGAGTTACAGGGTACAAAACCAGTTGGCGAACCGATTTTAAAAGAATTGTGGCTGCAAAGACTACCCAACGATGTTCGAAAAGCACTTTCGGTGGTCGAAGATTACAAGTTAGATAAGCTTGCTGCCATCGCTGATCGAGTGTATGAACATCATAAGCCAACCATTGCAATAGTAAAATCGCCTAAAAAACCAACTCCTTCAACTTTAGAATCAGAGATCAACGAGTTGAACTCGCGACTCGACGAACTTTGCATGCACATACATACTTCACAAAATGATCGATCTCGGTCATCACAGAGACACAGTCCGAATGGACGATATTCACGAAGTCGAAGTAAAGGGCCAGGTGATTGCTATTAACACCGCAGATTCGGTGAACGCGCCTACAAATGCACCAGACCCTGCAGTTTTGTTTCCAAATCTAACGTGCAGGGAAAACGATTATACCAGGCAGTAGGAACGGCTGCACTGCCTGGCAACAAAGTTAGCCGTCTCCTCTATATCTCTGACAACACAACGAAATTGCGTTTCCTGGTAGACACCGGTGCGAAACTCAGTGTCATCCCACCTTACGAAACCGAACGCAAGTGTCCGTTGGGATTGACCCTTCAGGCGGTCAACGGTACTCGGATAGCCACTTATGGTCATCGGTCTCTCGCGGTAGACCTGGGCTTACGAAGATCGTTTCACTGGGTGTTCACCATTGCAGATGTGAAAACTCCGATTTTGGGTGCAGATTTTTTGTCTAATTTCAACCTCGCGGTGGACATAAGCCAACGAAGGCTTATTAATAACACCACGAATTTAAATTCAATAGGCAAATGCTATTACACACCCATACAGTCTATTCGAATTTTGACTCCAGTCGTCACCCAGCCTTGTGAGGAACTCATAGTCCAGTTTCCAGAGATCTTCAAACTACAGTCATTCACAAATGTGGTCAAACACCAGTTCGAACACCACATTGTCACTCGTGGCCCTCCAGTTTTTGCCAAACCACGTAGATTAGCTCCAAACAAACTGGCGATCGCCAAACAAGAGTTTGAACATATGTTGGAGCTAGGAATCATCCGCCCGTCGACCTCACCATGGGCTTCTCCACTACATATGGTCGAAAAAAGTACCGCAGATACGTGGCGCCCATGCGGAGATTATAGGGCACTTAATCGCATTACGGTACCAGACCGTTACCCCATTCCACACATCCACGATTTTACGGCGCCCCTAAACGGAAAAACCGTGTTCTTGAAGCTTGACCTAGTACGCGCCTATCACCAAATCCTAGTTGCGAAGGAAGATATCCCTAAAACGGCTGTCACGACACCATTTGGCTTATATGAATTCGTACGAATGCCATTTGGTCTCCGAAATGCCGCACAAACTTTCCAGCGTTTTATGGATCAAGTATTTAAGGGATTGCCCTTCGTATACGTTTATATTGATGACGTGCTAATTGCTAGCAACACATCGAAAGAACATGTTGAGCATCTTCGAGAGGTTTTTCAGCGCCTATTTCAGTATGGGATTGTCGTGAATCCAGATAAATGCATCTTCCATGTGGAAACACTAGACTTTCTCGGTCACCGCATCGATTCCACCGGAATTAAACCCGTTAAACAGAAAGTCTCTGCCATCCGCGATTATCCATGCCCGAGTTCAATCCGCCAGTTGCGCCGATTTTTGGGCCTAGTTAACTACTATAGACGATTCATTCCTCATTGCGCAAAGTTAGCTCAACCGCTTACAGATTTACTTCGCTGCAAAGAAAGAAATGTTTCAATGAATCCACAAGCGATCGAAGCTTTTGACGCGCTTAAATCCGCCCTTGAGCAGGCGACAACTCTGACTTATATATCAGCTGAGACAGATGCTCACTTATCGCTTGTTACCGACGCATCAAACGAAGCGGTAGGTGCAGTACTCCAACAAGAGGTCGATAACACGATTAGACCCCTAGCCTTCTTCTCACACCGACTACAGCCAGCGCAGACACGATATAGTACCTTTGGTCGCGAGCTCCTCGCTGTTTATCTTCCATTCGCCATTTCCGGCATTTACTCGAAGGTCGCAGTTTTACGGTCTACACCGACCACAAACCGCTAACGTTTGCACTCGCCACAACTTCCGATATTTATCACCGCGAGCGATCCAGTCAATTAGAACATTGTCAGCTTGTACAAAATATTTTTACTTAACAATTTTTCTGTTAAAAATCTATTGTACAGTTTTTGATATCTTCAGTTCAATTTGTTCTGACAATATCGTTGCGCTCATACGATCGATAGTACTATTGATTTTTCGATTTCCCGTTAACATTATTACTCACATTTAATCGATTCTTTGTTCGATAACTCACTGAACACAATTCTTCTGCTGAATACAATTTTGTTCATATTCAACTTATCACTTAATCGCAATATACTTCTGTTGTGTGCGTTAACCGCGTTCTCGGTCGATCTGGGCTTTGGGAATTCCGTCTCGGGAACATAACATTTCGAGTAGAAATATTGAAGTCATTACAAGAACAAGGAATATCCAAAGGAGAATTGCGGATTATATGTACGTGGATCAAAAGAACTGTTAGTGAGTCAGATTGCCTATTTTTGTACTGCGAGTTTTGTATATTAGCTTGACTGGTCCACTACATATTTTTGGTGAGCCCGACTACTACATATTTTTGGTGAGCCCGACTACCACATATTTTTTTTCCGCACATTCTCGCATATTCTCCCCATATTTTGATATTCTCAGTCTGTAATTCTTTGCAATGACTTCTAATAACTTCAGCGACACAGCCCACTGCTCTGATATTTTCAATTTCACCCTTCCACCTTTCGGTACGCATAATCCTCGTCTATGGTTCGCTCAAGTTGAAGCAATTTTCGAATTTAGACGCATTACTAAACAGGAGAGTATGTACAACTTTGTTGTTGCACACTTACCCACCGAGGCTGCTACAGAGGTCGCCGATATCATTTATGATAAACCAAAATCCGACCCGTATAACACACTGAAAAATGCGTTGATCAACAGAATAGCCGCATCAGATGAGCAAAATTTGCGTACATTGTTAGCAGGAGTAGAAATTGGTGACAAAACACCTTCTCAGCTGTTACGACATATGATGCACCTTCAAGGGAAACAAACCCTGAATGAGTCTGCTTTACGTGAACTATGGTTTCAAAACTTACCTGTAGATTTAAGAAAATCTCTTTCTGTTCTCGAGAAAGATATACCTCTACAGAAGCTAGCAGAAACCGCAGATCAAGTTCATTCAGTTTACGGAACAAAGTCACCATCTATCCTGCAAGAAGTCACATTAAAGCCCGTGGTGGAGACTGAAGTACAAGAGCTTAAGCAACAAGTCGCTGAATTGACCTCACAGATTTCAGCCCTAACAAAGATGTTCAACGATCGGCCATCAAGACTGAGCCGCAGCCGAACGCGCACTTCAAACAGAAGTTCATCCCGAGACCGCTATAAACGCGAGCACAGCCTATGTCATTATCACCGCCGATTCGGCTCAAAAGCTAGAAAGTGCTTGCCATCCTGTAAACTTTACAAACCAGGGAAACTTCAACGCCAGGCAGTAACAGCGACGACCTCACCTGGCAACAACATTAGTCGCCTATTTTATGTCACTGATTGTTCGAATAAATTGCGTTTTCTCATTGATACGGGTGCTGAGATAAGTGTAATCCCGCCCACACCACAGGAACGCAAGAACAAAACCTCATTGACATTACAGACGGCAAACGGTACGCAGATCACCACGTTCGGCCAACGTTCACTAACTTTAAACCTAGGCCTCAGACGTGATTTCCGTTGGATCTTTACCGTTGCAGACGTACGAAGCGCTATATTAGGTGCAGATTTACTTACACACTTTAACTTGTCCGTCGATTTGAAGTCCCGTAAACTTATCGACAACATGACAGAGTTAAAAACCCTAGGAAAACCATGACATTCTGCAATACAGTCTACTCGCGTATTACCACCGAATATTCCAGAACGATATAGCAGCTTATTGTCTGAATTCACAGAAGTTTTCCGCCCAAACTCACCGAATAATGCAATTAAACACGACGTTAGACACCATATCGAAACACGCGGTCCCCCAGTCTTCACTCGACCAAGACGGTTAGCACCAGACAAATTGGCCATTGCTAAACGAGAGTTCGAGCATATGATGGAATTGGGCATCATTCGTCCATCAAAATCATCATGGGCCTCACCCCTCCACATGGTCGAAAAGAAGCAACATGGTGCATGGCGCCCTTGTGGTGATTATAGAGCACTGAACAAAATTACTGTTCCAGATAGGTATCCTATACCACACATCCACGACTTTGCCTTGGCACTTGAAGGAAAGACCATCTTTTCCAAACTTGACTTGGTGCGTGCCTATAACCAGATACCAGTGGAACCAGAAGACGTGCCCAAAACAGCCATAACCACACCATTCGGACTTTTCGAATTCGTTCAAATGCCATTCGGTCTGCGCAACGCAGCACAGACATTTCAACGGTTCATGGATCAAGTTTTCTTGGGTCTCGATTTCGTCTTCGTTTACATCGATGACGTACTCATCGCTAGTAAATCGCCCACTGAACACGCTGAACATTTACATCGCGTCTTTTCACAACTGTCAAAGTACGGCATAGTCGTAAACCCCGATAAATGCGTATTTGGCGTCGAATCACTTGAAATTCTTGGACATCAAGTTGATTCCAAAGGTATCAGGCCATTAGAGCAAAAGGTTTCCGCCATAAAAGACTACCCATTACCGGAATCAATACGACAACTCCGTCGTTTTCTTGGTCTTGTGAATTACTACCGTCGATTCATTCCTCACTGTGCCGAGCTAATTCAACCATTGACGGATTTACTCCGCAACAACAAACGCTCGTTAAATATGACAGACTCAGCTAAAACTGCTTTTGAACGCATTAAAAATGCGCTTAGCGAGGCAACGTTGCTGAACCACTTACCGTCTGATCCTAATACCAAACTATTTTTATCCACGGACGCGTCTAACGAAGCGATTGGTGCAACTTTGCAATATAGTCGCAATGGAGAACTGTGCCCATTATCGTTTTTCTCAAAGAGACTGCAACCAGCTCAGGTTCGCTACAGTACGTTTGGCAGAGAATTGCTTGCAATCTATTATGCCATCCGTCATTTCCGCCATTTACTTGAAGGGCGAGAATTCACGGTTTTAACTGATCATGAACCGCTCTGTTACGCCCTGCTTTCAAACACTGACCGCTACTCAGCTCGAGAAATTCGACAACTGGACTTCATTGCACAGTTTACCACCGACATCCGACATGTCTCAGGCCAAGATAACGTTGTCGCCGACGCCCTATCCCGTGGTCACCTCAATTCTATTACCAGCAACGTCCAATCACTAAAGATCGCAGCAGCTCAGCTTACCGACCAGGAGATACCTCAAATCCAACCCACCCCTCCCACCCAACCAATGGCTATACCCAGTCCTTCCCCACAGACTTTACGTTCTTGCTTGAAAAGAACCCAACACACACGATCTGGCCGTATTGTTACTTGGCCAAAGAAACTTGAGACTTACTTCACTTAAAATGTTTCGAGCGTTTCCATTTTTTTTCCAACGCTCTAGGGGGGAGATGTGTCGAGTTTGTACAAACCAATTTTTACTTAACAATTTTTCTGTTAAAAATCTATTGTACAGTTTTTGATATCTTCAGTTCAATTTGTTCTGACAATATCGTTGCGCTCATACGATCGATAGTACTATTGATTTTTCGATTTCCCGTTAACGTTATTACTCACATTTCATCGATTTCTTGTTCGACAACTTAGTGAACACAATTCTTCTGCTGAATACAATTTTGTACATAATCAACTTATCACTTAATACAATATACTTCTGTTGTGTGCGTTACCCGCGTTCTCGGTCGATCTGGGCTTTGGGAATTCCGTCTCGGGAACATAACATTGCGAGTAGAAATATTGAAGTCATTACAAGAACAAGGAATATCCAAAGGAGAATTGCGGATTATATGTACGTGGATCAAAAGAACTGTTAGTGAGTCAGATTGCCTATTTTTGTACTGCGAGTTTTGTATATTAGCTTGACTGGTCCACTACAATATTCATTTGCATGCTTTCCGTCAGAAAAAAACCCAACACCACGACCGGTTTTCGTGCTTGTTTGCACTCAAATCAGGTAGGGACTATGATCAGTAGCCGCATGCACTCCTTGTTTCACCATTCTTTTCCCTGTTTTTTAAGTCACGCGGATTTCGGTCTGACTGTCCTACCTTAGAGTGCAACGCACGAACCCGGTCCGTGGTGTGTGTACGGAAAAAGAATCAATGACTATAATGTAAATTTAGTTCAGTTCAGTTGCACAGGACAGTAAGTGGCTAACGAACCAATCGAGAGTCCAGAACTTCTTTCGGTGCGAAGCTGCAGAGAAGCAACCACCACTGCCAAAGCGTTTTTTCTTATTGTGATTTGGATATCCTCGACGATCGCGACGCCAAGGGTTTATCCGGGTTGTATTTAGGAAGCACCTCGTTATGAATGATGCTGGAAAATTAAAAATAAATTTCGCTTTACCATTACAGTGAGAGGTCAGCTAGAGTGTTGTGTATTCAAAAAACAGAGCTCAAGCATTTACTTACTTACCAGAAAACGCCTAAAATGGAGAACAACCCAATCTTGCATAGAAATTTGGAGGAGAATTCAGCCAAAAGTTCACCCCAGATGAGGTCCAAACCGTTATTGAAACTCGCGACAGAACTTCAGGATATAAGTTCTTCTGGAAGCCGGTTCCAGAAATTTCCTGCCCTGCGGCTGAAAAAGGTTTTCAGGGAGTAGAGTCTACATTGCTCCTTAGGAAGTTTGAGTGAATGTCCGCGGGTGACCAGCTCGGGTCTTAAAGCAAAGAAATCGTTCATGATAACGCCACTTAACCCATTCAAGAGCGTGAAGGTTTCAATTAAGTCACCTTTAAAACGACGGCACGTTAGTGTGAAAAGATCTAGGGACTTCAGGCTTGCAGCGTAAGGTTTCACTCGCTGACCCTCAATCATGCGAGTTGCGCGACGCTGTAAGCTTTCCAGTCGAACAATGTCCTTCTTGTATTAAGAGCACCACGCCTTGACATAATATTCTTAATGCGGTCAAAATAATGACTTGTAAAGGGGCAGGAATACATCGGGTATTCTGCTGGATAACACGGATCTCAGCCGAAAGAGCACTTTGCGAGCACGTTGAGCTGCAGCAGCGCATTGGTCATCCCATTTGAAGTGAGTCCTAACTAGTACTCCCAAATCCTTAACAGGCTGTGTGACGTTAACAGTGATAAAATTTCCCGACACCTGGCCTGAAATCTTATCAACCAGTGCTGACAAGAGTGGGCTCTTTTTATGGTTCAGTGGGAGGTACCACTGGTATGACCAGTTTAGGACCCGTTCAAGGTCGTGCATCAAGGTATCTTCATCCGTTGTTCCGATAAATTTCACATCATCCGCGAAAACGAAGCATGGGCACTTCAATGCAGACTAAAAATCATCGATGAAAACCAGGAATAGAACAGGACCGAGTACCGATCCTTGAACCTATCGCGCAAACCAATAATACACACGTATCTCATCTTTCAGGATTGTTATCAAATACTACCATTTTTCAAAATTTAAATGTTTGCAGGAATAATTGAACCGGGAATACTGGTTCTTGACTTTTTAAATTTGATTTGATGACGTTTATTTGATGTTTGAATTTGATTGGGGATTCGTGAATCGATATTTCCGTTTATTCTTCATGAATATTCAAGTATGTCGAAATTCTGAAACTGTGCAAAATGCTTTCTGCGTTGTCAAAACAATGTAAACGAGACTGCTGTCGTAAATAATAAAAGATTGTTTCGCAAATGCGAACGCCATACAATTCCAAAAATTGTTATGAATTGAGTCACATTTGTTGTGCGAAAATTGACCAGCAGCTGTATGAAATACATAAAAAGAGCCAAAGACCCTGTCCTCGAACCACTTGTGAGACTGTTTTTCAGTTTCGAAAGATACTGACAGGCTTTTTCCCCAAAGAAGACCATTGGTTTACCAGCAGCGTCTTCTGACGCTCGAAATTGAGTGGCGATTTGAAGTTTACTATGTCGCCAGAATCATATTTTTCAACTGTTGCGTCACATTATATGAGAACTCAGCCATTAATACTAAGTGAAACAAAAGTTGAATTTTCACAGATTTTCCTTCGATCTAACAATAAATCATGCTAGCGATTGCCTAAACTAATATTGACGCCGAACTGATTGTTGAACAAGGGCAGCAGCTGCAGCATGACATTTAAAATCACGCCAGAACGCTCTTAATTGATGACGAGTTCGAGATGCGTTATCCTGTTCATCGGAGCTGAACCGTGATATATATATATATTCCACTTGTAACTATTTGCCTGAAGAAATCACATGCTCGGAATCTGTTGAGGTTTTCGCTTCCAAACTCAAAGAGTTTATTACGAACCATGCGATATGTGACTGTCCCTGTTGATTTTTGAGATATTTTATATTTTTATATATATTCCATATACCTTGTAATCCTACGGTTATTGTTAAGCTTACTGCTTTTTCTACAATTAAATTTTCTGAATTTCTGAGTTCTGAGTTCTGATATTAATTCCAATAGTAACAGTGATTTCGCCACCGTAGCCCGTCGAGTCAAATATGACAAACCAGACAAAACCAGGGTGAATTGTATTCTGAAACTCACAATTATTAGCGTGCATAAATTGCATCCAGACTATCGGTCGTTTATTTTAAATTATTCAATCAGCTTAAAAACAATCAAACGTTCGCAGCACAACGAAACACTCCCCACACTGTACTCGCTTCGGCCGTACAAACACCAACAAAACAGAACACCCTTTTTAACACTTGAATTCATCTTTAAACAATACCTGTGCCCCTAAATATTGCGAAATATTGCTACAAGACACCAAAGAGATGGATACAACTGAGTCAGAACTAAAGCCATCCGTCTTAAGTGTTGTGTCTAAGAAACCATCTTCAAAACGGGTTTCGCTCAGCATTATCTGTACCAATGTGTCAAAGACAACTGAGACACTTTTCTCGAATAGACAGCTGCATGATTAAACCAAATAGTCGGAACTATGCACCAGAATCAGTTTAAAAACAATCAATCCGGTTTTAATGACTCGCTTGACTCGTGCTCGCAAAGCGCCGCACCAAGATAAATCAAAATTTCTCGAGGTAGTGTTGCAAAGTCAAAAAGGACAAGGAGATGTACTTTTATGTGCATACTTGTAACGAGACGGTGGAGAAAAAACACCACGTATTTTTGTTGATATACCCTGGTCAAAACGGGCAAAATCGGCAGTAATAGAACACTGGGAAAGTAAAACGACCTCGACAGTCGTAGTATTATAATTCTGAACGTCCCTGAAGCTGCTGATAGTCCAGATACAAAGTGTAACTTCAACCACGATATACAACAAAGGAAAATTATAAGAGACACTATCCAAACGAATAAGACGACTGTAATCAATACCTTCAGGATCCCGACATAACCGAAATATGAAGGTAGAGCTCTACGCCCTGTAAAACTGACCTTGTTTATAGACAGTATGGCTGATGCCGTTCTCAAAGATTGGAAGCAATTTCGATACAAATTGCCCCGAGAGATTGAACATTTTCCTAGATGCCTCAAAACCACTGATAACAAGGATAACACCGAAAGTCTAAATACTGAACAGAGTGAAAAATCCAAACCTGGTGTAAAAAACGGAATTCGGCCGACTCAACTGGAGTCGGCTAAGAAAATTACCTACCCACCGACTCAACCTGAATCGTCCCAATAATTTATCTCATGAACCGTCTTTGCTGTCAACATCGACTGTCAAATTTTTGTATATGAATGCCCAATGCTTGACAAACAAACTACACGAATTGACTTAACTAATTACCACACACACGCCAGACGTGATTGCTGTGACTGAGACATGGTCTCATCCAACTTTATCAGACAATAAAGTTGCCATTGAAGGTATGTCTCTACTTCGTCGTGATCGCCTGACTCGAGGAGGTAGTGTTGCGCTTTACCACATTCGGAGACTGCTCTGCCAAGATATCACTGATGACGATTTACAACTGCTAGACACATTATGGTGTTGGCTGAATGTAACAGCATGGGGGAAATGTATAGTGGATGAGATTTACCGTTCGACCTCAGCCGACGAAGCCTACAATTTAGCATTACTTTCAAATATACACTTAGCGGCTACCAGATACCGCGGTAGACTTCTACTAATCGGAGATTTTAATCTGCTGAACTTTAAGGGAAACTCAGTTCATCCAGAAATCCCTTAAATGCTTTATTTAAACAGTTGCTGGAAGAAATTCCACTGTACAACCATATTTTTAACAATACCCGATTTAGCGGTACTGATAAGCCATCTATCTTGGACCTAATTCTGAAAATAAAGAGCACGCGATTGAAAGTCTCATTTATGAAGCTACAATAGGACTCAGTGACCACTTAGTTATTACGTTTGATTATGTTCGCCAGGCAATCAGAACAAGTGGCATCCACAAGGTGATTAGAAAAATTGACTTTCCACAACTTGAAACTACTCTTATGAACGCCACAAACCCTAGTATTAAGTCCGACAACGTGCACGATCAGTGGTAGTGGATGATAGACGAACTTAAATTTGCCGTTGAAATGCACTCTCATCTTGTTCCAAAAGTGCAAAAAATGGATATACATTTAAGCTGAAAAGCCAAACACGAAAATTTTTGACCTTGCGAAATGGTGCATGGCGGGCTCATCGACATGATACCACTGTTGAGAGTTGGGAGACATTCTGTTTGCTGAGAAATAAGGTAAACAAACTTGTTGTTGATGACAAACTGAATTATTGAAATCATTAACCCAACAAAATGGAATCCATTCCCAAAATTCTCTACCAGATCATAAATAACCGGTCAAGGGTGAAACCAGGAGTTGCCGCTCTAAAGACATGTGATGGAACAACAACCACAGCATCGCAATTGGCCGAAGTTCTAGCCCATTTCTTTTCCACTGCCTTTAGCCCAGGAAACACCGTTACCTCTCCCTTAACTCCCGCAATATCACCAGAAAATGTTTCACAAAAACTAATGCCTCTCACCTACTTGTTTAACTTCTCTTTAACCCAAAGTTTCGTTCCCTGTGATTGGAAGAATGGCATCATTACCCCATCCACAAAGGAGGAAACCGTTCCGAAGGATCCAACTATCGACCAGTAAAACTACTACCGGTGATCTCTAAAGTGATGGAGCGCCTCGTAGCAAACAGCGTCACAAAACATCTGAAAGACAATTGCTTGCTCGCAGTTGAACAACACGGCTTCAGAAAAAGACACTCTTGCCTTGCAAACCTTCAGCTCGCTTTCGATGGCTGGGCACCAGCTGTAGACAAAGGTCTCAGCATACACCCTTGTTATCTTGATATGTCAAAAGCATTCGATCGTGTCAACCACAGTCTGTCACTACAAAAGATGGAGCTATGTGTAATCAAGGGTTCATTACTAGCCTGGTTTGAGGTTTATCTCCGTGACCGTGTCATTCGAATTAGGGTTGAGGGTGCTTTGTCACGACCTATTGCAGTAACGAGTGGGGTACCGCAGGTAACAAAGCTTGGACCAAATCTTTTTCTGATGTATGTCAACGACTTACCTAAACTTGTTCGCAGCAAAACCTTATTTGCGGATGGCATCAAGCTGTGGACAAAAGAACGCACAACTGAGGATTGCAGACAGCTTCAGCTGGACCTCAATGCCTTACAAGACTGGTGAGTTAGAAATGAACCCCACTTAATGTAAGAAAATGCAAGGTATTGACTGTTGGAAGACATTTCGAGTTCTATAACACTCTTGGTTCCCATATTCTCAAATACACTGAAAAGGAGAAGGAATTGTGTGTGTGGGTAATCAGCACTTTGAAACCGTCACATAATGCCACAGATCTCTATAAAAAGACGTCACGAGTACTGCTTCTGCTAAAACGCGTGTTCGTGAGTTTCACTAAGCAAACCGTTCATCGAATAATTAATACGTACTTTAAGCCAACCATGGAGTATGCAGTTCAGGCTTGATCACTCTGGCTAAAGAAGGACATCAGCCTCTTGCAGAGAATATATCATCGGACCACCAAGCTCGTACGTGGTTTGAAGCACAAACAATACGAAGATCGTATTACACGTCTCAATCTCTTCGACTCTCGCTACCGCCATCTTAGAGGTGATCTGATTCTTATGTTCAATATACTGCATACCCTCAATCATCTCCTAAATAAACTATTCACACGACTACCACCCAGAACCAGCCTGAGTCACGACTATACAGTACTTATTCTCGACTCGAGACTAAACTGTCGAAGTTAATTATATTATGTACGTGTATGCTTTACCTGGAACGCCCTACCCTGTCGTGTTGCACATTCACCCAACTTGGATATATTCAAATGGAATTTGGACAATTTCATGTCGACCAATCCAAACATTGAACCTATATATTTTACACCATGAAAGCTTTGAACTTTGAAAACAGTGTTTGTACTATGGATTTTCAACCTGATTCCGGAACTGCTCAGTTAGCAAAAAATCCTGTTTTTTATTACCTATTTAAATTCGTAATTCCATATTAGTCTGTGGTTTTTGTCAAGCTTTATGCTTTTACAGCATTAAAATTGAATGGAATTGAATTATTGCCAAGGTTCGAATATGTTTCGCCAAATCGGAAATTTTCAAGGCATGTATGATGTGGTCAAGATAGCCATTGGTCCAAACAAACTTGAAACAGCTTCCATTAAGTCTGTATCTGGAAAACCGATTGTCGACAAATCTCAACAGATGGAAAAATGGTTAGAGCACTTCTCCTCTCTCTACTCCAGGGACATTACGGTTCTACCGCATGCACTTGAAAATGTCGAACAGTTGCCGACCATTGAATATCTAGATACCCCTCCTACTCTTGATGAGCTCAATAAGGCAATCGACCACTTAGCGAATGGGAAGGCTCCTGGTGACGACGGAATTCCACCTGAGCTCATCAAACGCTGTAGAACAGCATTATTATAACCTCTTCACCTTTTGCTTCTTCAGTGCTGGCAGGAAGAGTGTGTCCCACAAGAGATGCCAGACACAAAGTTCATCACGTTATTTAAGAATAAGGGTGATAGAGACGACTTCAGCAATTGCAGAGGAATCTCGTTTCTGAATGTTGTAGACAAATTGTTTGCTAAAGTCTTACAGATCTGATTACAAGTTCTAGCTGATGGAATTTACTCTGAATCTCAATGTGGCTTCCGTAAGGGAAGATCAACTGTTGACATGATCTTCTCTCTGAGACAACTTCAAGAAAAGTAACGGGAACAGCGTATGCCATTATTCGCTGTTTTTATTGATCAACCTAAGGCATTCGACTACGTCAGCAGGGAGGGTCTTTTTAAAATGCTTGATCTGATAGGCTGCCCCCCAAGGCTGCTCAGACTCGTTATTTCGTTCCACTCAGACATAAAAGGCTCAGTCCATTTTAAAGGTTTTCTTTCGGAAGCCTTTAAAATTTGCTGAGATGTTAAACAATGGTGTATTCATGCTCCCGGTATTTTCTTGCTTTGCGTCTGAAACAAGCTTTTAGGACGGAAACAAAAGGCGTTTACCTACGCACGCAAAGTGACGGCAAGCTTTTCAACCCGAACCGGTTGAGAGCACAAACCAAGGCATGAAATGTGCTAATACGTGACCTGTTGTTTATTGACGATGCAGCCATTATTGCTCACTCTCAAGAGAAACTCCGGTCGCTAATTGACTGTTTTTCGTCGGCATGCAAAGACTTTGGGCTGACAACCAGCATGAGCTAGACCAAAGTCCTTGGTGAAGGGAATTTATCGCCTCCCATCATCACTGTTGAAAACTGTCAGCTTGAATCGGTACATCGTTTCACATACCTTGGTTCAATCATTGCGGATAACCTCTCGATAGACACAGGGATTGACAAGCGGATTGGCAGAGCAGCTGCCATTTGTTCCCGATTGAACTCTGGTGTTTGGTGTAACCGCAAGATGAATGCAAAGACAAAGATGATGGTATACAGCACATGCGTACTAAATGGTTTACTGTACGGCAGTGAAACCTGGACCACCCACGCAAGACACGAATTCTTTCTATCTACGAAACATCCGTCGTATCTTAAACATAACGTGGATGGACGGATTGACTAATGCTGAAGTGCTTTCAAAAGCTGGTCTACAGAGCATGTTCACCCTATTACGTCAGCGACGCCTATGGTGGCTTGGTCATGTCTATAGAATGGAAAATGGTCGTATTCCGAAAGATCTACTATATGGTGAGTTGAATTTAGGAAGTCGAACATTGGGCAACCGCACTTGAGGTACAAAGACTTTTGCAGAAGAGATATGAAAACTCTTGGCATTGATCCGGCGATTAAGGAAGAACTTGCTCTTGACCGCTCACATTGGAGGCATTGTGTAAAGCGTCGTCTGCAAGCTGGGGAGGAGCATATACAGATCTTGACTGCTGAACGAAGATCACGCCGCCGGGGTACAACTGACGCCTTACAACCAAATTCTGACTATCGTGGCTAGTGCACGGGAGAGATTGTTACTCAAGAATCGGACTGCTTAGTCATTCAAAAAGCTGTAGAACAAGAAAATATATGCCATTGTGATGTACATCCATGTTCATTCACTCGAGCCTTCGTACATTGATGTTTGGATTTTTTCACGAAGTATTGACGAATCAACGCTATCAAACGAAGAAGATTTCACTGTGTATGCTTTTGGGACGTAAATTATCTAAGTGACACCCTTATATTATATAGAAAAGTACAGTGAGGTACAATTCATTTCACACTTTTTGTCCAAAGTTGAAAGGGACACTCGAGCCTTCGTACATTAATATTTGCTTTTTTCACGAAGTATTGACGAATCAACGCTATCAAGCAAAGCTAAAGCCGACACCAGTCCTCCAGCCCTTTCAATTCTAACTGGAATAAAGCCAAAACACACTTTATCATCCAATGCTACGTGTGTTAAATTGATAAGGTCAACAACAGCATTCTTCAGCTGCACACAATGAAGCAAAGTTTTACGTCGTTTCTTACAACCTACTATCATACACAACGACTAGATATAACAATCGGAAGCGATGTGTGAGTGACGCAAGCAAATAAAGAACACAAAATTCTGTTTACAGATTTTCCACCTTGTTGGAACGTCAGTATCAAGAAACCTCTGTCAGTAGTTCATTTCATTGGGTAACATGCAAAATCTACACAGGAAGTTGGATGACGATTGACTCTATGTTGTCATATGTACCTTTTTTCGTGAGAAGTCGTTTCGTTGTTCAAAACATGTCGACCACAGACATTGTGATTATTATTATCTAGCAACTGTCCAAACCTACTTCTGACAACACGAGTCCGGCGAGAGACGAACTTGGACAAGCGGCCAAATTTAATCTCGAAACCGTCAGTAAAATGTTTGTCAGCTTCCTCTGACGGTGATGTTGAATTATAGTGGGTAAGCACTTGACCGTGAATCCTAATGTAACAATAGAATTTAAATCGACTTCATAGTGCATCTGACTAATTTCAATTCGACATCTCTCCATTTGAGCGCAAGATTTGCCGGGCTGTCTAAACTGCGTACATTCCGAGCTTTCATGAAAGGTTGTCCAACAACGATCAAGCGACAATATGTGGCAGACGAAGCAGATCTTTCTAATTCTTCCTAGCTCGCTGATAGCCTTCGGAAGGTGATAGCATTGTGCATGCTTTAAAAACTTTCTGCGCACGACCGCGACTATAATCTATCAAGTGGAGCAATCTATGACCCCAACCAGACGTCTTCGATTCAACATAATATATGAACTGTCTGATGAACTTCCAATAATCAGCAGGGTTTTCATCAAAGAATGCTAAGTCTAATTTATGTAATTCATTCATCGCGAATGCAGAGGTGTACGAAGGTTTCAACGGATCGCCAGTTTTACGACTAAGTAGGTCAACTTCACACGACTTACTCGACACGTCATCGTATTTACAATTATTAGCAAGAATGAGACGAGATGTGTGTTAGCAAGCTCTAAGGGTTTCTCTAACTCACGTTCCTGCTTAGGAGACCATGCCTAACGCAATCGCCAGTACAAGATGAACTGTCTACCTGCGAGGGTGTACGACTATTGGCTCGGAACCAACAGCATAATCATCATCACAATTGACGTGCCTGCACCTGGAGCTCTTCGATGACATATTAAGCATTTTCCAATTGTTTAAAAGGTGATCCAACTTTGACCACGAAACAAGTTGAGTATTGTCCCCGATTGAGACGAAACAAAGTTGAGTATTGTATCGTCCAAGACGTGAACAACGCGTAGACCACCTGTTTCTTAGTCAGACAAATTCAGAACAAAGATTCGGATATGCTACGGCAATATAATTGACAATTACGATAACAATAATACAAACCTCAACTGTACTGAATCGTAATAGTCAAAACAAATGGAGACAAAATGCCTCAGAAATAATTTCGATGAAGACCTTTGGCATGAAATTTCAATAATTTATTTAACCAAAATGTCGTCCAATTTTCACCAATCAAAAGTGACACTCAAAATAGTGTCAAGATTCAAGATTCAAGATTCAAGAATTTATGGTATAAAAAAGCTCGTAGCTGTACAACACCACAGGATATTCGTATAAGGACAATAAATATATATACAAAAAAGATTGAGTCATTAGGAAGATCGACAGTTTTGTAGTTGCAAAAAATGCCGTGTATTGTGGCGGTATGATGGGTAAAAAAATATTCGTTTGGAAAAAAATCATGTTATATAAACGGGATGTAGGGTAGAATTACAACGCATAAATATATCCAATTTGTTCCAGAAAATCCTTTCACTAGATGATTGGACAACATCTGACGGTAGGGAGTTTCATAAGAAACAAACGCGCACCGAATAGAAGAACCGACGGCAGTTCCGGTGGGAATGTGAAATATCGAAAGTCAATGGGTGAGTACGTGTGGCATGGCTTGACCGGAGGTGAAATAGATGCCTCAGAGGGTGCGCCTTGGAGTTCATTATTTTGTAGGTTAGTATTAGATCAAATCGAACCCTTCTGCGAAGCAGTGTATTCAAATTAAGCTGCTCAAGTCGATTCTCATATGGTAGGTTGCGGAGGCAGCCAAACATTTTAGTTGCTCTGTGATAAATCCTCTAGAGCAGCTTGATGTCCTTTTGTAGCCACGGTGACCAAGCTTGCACTGAGTAATCCAGCACCGGGTTAATATACGTATTTATAAGCATGGAGAATGATTCCCGGAAAAAATGTCCGAAAATACGCCGAAGCATACCTAGCATGCGGCTAGCTCGGTTGTACACTGCTTCGCATTGCATGCTAAACTTCAGACTTCCACTAGTCCATATGCCGAGGTCTTTTTATTTGGTTGTCCATTCCAGTTGATTTGGTCCAAGGTTGTATGAAAATGGAAAATCTTTGTCTATTTGCAACATTTTACACTTTCGGAAGTTGTATGGAAGTTTATTTCTCTCCGTCCAGCTGTTCAATAGGTCCAAATAGCTTTGTAAGCGCAAACAGTCCACGCTTGACGTGATTCGCATCCAAATTTTAACGTCATCCACAAAGAGAACGAGTTCCACCTTTGTAGATGGGTGTTATGATTCCTCTCTTCCAGTCATTAGGTACAACACCCTCCCTCATGAAGTGATTAAATAAATCACAAAGTGGTTCGCACATTTGACTGCTGCATAACTTTAGGATTGCAGGTGTGATTCCGTCAGCTCCAGGGGACTTGTTGATATTCAACTTGCGTAGTTGGTGCTGCACTATTTCCGAACTGATGCATATATCACATATCGTCTCCGGCACAATTGGTGCTGACAATTCTGATGGTTGTAATTCATCCTTGGGGGTGAAAACTCGTGAATAAAAATTGGCTAGAGCGTTAGCGGTTTTCAGAACAGAATCAGTTAGTCCGTTATCTGTCATGATCGGAAAAAACACCGGGTTTCAGCTTCGTAGTGTTGTTAACAGTTCGATAAATCAGTTTGGGATTTCGCTGCATTCTTACCGCTAGCTGAAGCTGGTGATATTGTTTGTCCTCTCGGATGAGATTTGTGACTTGATTCCGCAATTCGCGAAAGTTTGCCCACGTCGAATCAGTTCTGGAGACCCTGTGAATAGCCCATGCCAAATTTCGCTTTGTCAACCATTTGCTAGTCCTACTGCGAATTCTGGAGGTGTGGTTCTTTGCTATTATGTTTCAAGACATTTTTAGAATTGAAATGTATTATGTTGATTATGGAATCTGTCAGGGTTGTGCAATGCGAGTCCGGATCACTGAAATTTATATTATGTTCATCGAAAGCTACCATTGTTCCCATCAAACCAATGTAATCCACTTTTCTATTTTGTTTTGTTTGCTTTACAATTCTACTGGCGTTGCACACGCATTGAAATAGCAGAACGAGGTGGTCGCTTCGACCCAGCGGAGGGTGATACTGAACATCTTCAACGGCTGTGGCTTCGGACGTTAAGACTAGGTCTAGAACAGAGGTCTGTTGCAAATTTCGTTGTCGTGTATAATCGAAAACATGATTATACAAGGGGATGTAATCGAACAGTTCGCAAAATTTGTAGTCTAAGGATAGGGGTGGATGATCTACTCGGTTATATAGTTGAGGCAGATTGAAGTCTCCCATAATCAGCAATTGCGAATTGCGCTGTTTTCCGGCGTACTGCATTGCTTTCAAGAGGTTTTCGTTATACGCATCCAATGATGATGGCGAACGGTAAACTACACCAACGATGCAACTGTCGCCTGATTCGAGCTTCAAGTTGCACCATAAACTGTCTTCCAGATCGAGTTCAGTATCTGTAACTACCGTACAGTATAAACGGTCATGGTGGTAAACAGCTACTCCACCACCTGTTCTTAAGCGGTCTCTCCGAAACAGGGTCATGTTTGGAATAGACAGCTCGCGATCGCTCACGTGCGGTTGGAACCATGTCTCAGTTATTGCTATGACGTCGAGTGAGTGCTGATTGCAGAGATCCTTCAGTTCAGCTAGTTTGTTTAACAGGCATCGTGCGTTTGTATATAAGCAATTGATTGTGGTTTTCGTATACAGTGATGGGGCTGAAAGCTCGTCTATTAGTCCGACCCTTCGAGACCCAAAAATTCAAAGAAAAATCATGATATCTTAGAATGGCGTCCAAGTTCAATCGAGATGACCGACAATGGTCGAAACAATGATGTTAAACAAAGTTGGTCACAATGTGTTAAACGAGATGAACAATAAATTATAAAATAAAAAAGATTCAGTAATAAACTCTTTCGACAAAATTATGTTCAACGAAATTAATAGGTCAAAAATTATAAAATGTTTTGATCAAAGGTGAGGAAGAATTTCAAAACATTCCTGTTCGATACACTGAAGACACAATCTGATTAAGAATTCAGAAATTTGGCCACTCTTTTTGAGTTACATAATCCATAGTTGGGTGCCCAAACATATACGTGCTACAAAAGTCATGATCAAGAACAATGGCCGATAACTAGAATTGAAGCAGCAATTTGTTTACTGCTGACCATCTTTGAATTAATTCAAGTTGTTTTGCAGTCGCATACAATCTTGAAATTTAGTGATTTGGCTCAGTTTTCTATGTAACAAACAAACAAAAATTGTGATATTATCATGTTTGTCTAGTTCGTATACTTGGATTGAAAACCCCAATGACAACTATTCTTGTCATTTTCGATAGCAAACCATTTAAAAAACTCTATTGTGTGTGTGGAATAGGTAGATTTGTATTTAGCCATGAAATTTTGTGTCAGTACCGTGTTTCAGTAACTTGTTTTCAGAGTGAATAATGATCGAAGGTGTCACAAGCATTTGAGATATAGCAAGCTTAGCATTGCCTACAGCATTTTATTTACAACAACACTTGATGAATTGTGCTTGGCCGCCAGTGAGAACGACCAGCCAGCTGGCCTGTAATTCTACAAGAAAACACAAGTTCGTAAGCGGTGGACTATTTCCACTGCTTTAATAAGAATCATGTATTTCGAGCATGATGTGAGCACAGATAATTGCAAACCATATAGTGCCACCAATTGGGTACACTGTTCAAGCATGGCACCCATGGTTACAGAAGGAAATGGCTTTACTGCCATGTGTATACCACCGCGCTACAAAACTGGTGATCTGACTACAACCGGTCATACGAGAAGAGGATTGCCACTTGGAAACAATTTGACGTTTCGAACCGTCGTCTCAGGGTTGATTTGATCCTGCTGTTCAACATAATGCATACAGTAAATCACCCAAATGAACACCTTTTTCATCGGAAAAAAGCACGTGGTAGCATATCTCATGGCTACAAGTTAATTATTCCACACTCCAGATCAAATTGTCGAAGGTTCATATTTGCTGTCTGAGTTTGTTCTATATGAAACTCTCTGCCCCTCCACATCACATGGGCATATTCAAATCTGAACTTTACAACTATATATTGATCAAAACCAAACCCGTACCTAAGTGCATAAACTGACTTCCATACTGACAAAACATTTTGTTGTTTGTATACATACCCAATATTGTAGTCTATTGTAGACCAATCAAATCTAGAATTACTTTGAATTACCATGAATTATCCTATAATGTTGGCAGTCGCTTGAATCAATATTACTAGACGCTTTTTGAGTAAGCTATACTTTGTTTGTCGTTAAATGTTGATTTATTAGCAGTCAAAAAGTATTGACAGAGCAAACAAACCATTTGGAAACACACCTTATCATATTTACTTATCTAGTAATTATCAATTGACATCACTTTATCACAATAGTGAATGAGCTTTGCTTGGAGCATTTTGGATCACTGAGGATTCAGATTACAGTTTTATTTTTTAAACCTACACTTCATTTTTTATTTTGAATTCTTTCTTCGTCACTAATTTTGAATGTATGTTCAACATAAATCTGAAGTACTATAAAAGAAACACTGTCATTTTTGGCTCGAATTGGAACGCAAAAGATATTTATATATAATTTTTCCTAAATTGTTTTTCTTGCCACATAGCTGATCGTATTCCAGAATGACCTGATAATCTGGAACCATCGATCCATTTCATGTAATCAAAATCTGCAATAGTAGAAAATACACTTTTTATTTTTACTTTGCATTAAACTCGTCAACAATTACAAAATGCTTACGCACGATTACGAAACGATCATATATCAGAAGATGCTATAATACATTTTTATGATTTCTATGAAATAATTCATTGAATATCAAGGAATCATTGTAATAACACTTATTTACAAAGTAAATTTAGCAGTCGGATAAATTTGGTGATCGTCATTGCCTGGCGTGCAAAATCTTCTCATTGATATATTTAATTTTCATGTTCTTTTTTATCTACGTGATATGTAAAACCGACGGAAAGCATGAAAATAATGTTAGCACATTTTAATAATTTGGTAGACAAGAATAAATAACCAACGGTATATAACAATATAAGTGGTAAGCAGCTATGACAAGCATTTTGCTTGTCAGTGATTCGAAAATCGGTCAGAAATAAATAAAAATATATCCTGTTAGAAATATGAAAGGAAGAAAAACAGCAAATATTCAAAAATAAGAACTGCTAAGAAAGTTAGGTGTTCGCTTTCTATACTTTAACATATTAGTAAATGTACCTTGTAACCTCGGAATGTGTCGCGATAAAACAACGCAAAACGCTCCTAAAGTTGAAATGTTATTCTAATAATTAATCAGAACTTAACTTAATCCTGCTCAAACAGCGGCGACTAGTTCGATGAGATTAATATATACGCTACATGTCCCGCAAGTTAACATTTGTGGGAAAATTGACGGAATATTTCTCTAAATCAAGGAATTCATTATTTATGGATACAATGTTCATACTTTACAACACCATAGGTTTACGGTAAGAATGAAAATGTGACAATTAATAGTAGATTACCAATAGAGTATATCAAATGTATGGCTCACGAATAATGCTCTCTTGTACATATAAGTCCATTTTCGGTTTGAATATCGCCAGGCTAGGAGAGTCAACCAATGATGAGGTAGGAAGTTTTGAATGAATGTAGCACACATCAAAAATTGAAGCCGACCTTTAATAATGGAACTTGGAGCGTAAAGGGATAGGGTCTGTCCAGGGCTTAGATACTTCGCACTGCATTACAGATCACGATCAAACGTTTATGAATCTTTCTTCATACTTGTAAATTTCATTAGCTTTATACTCCGGCCAGTCATAAACACCGCGGCTACATCTGTTATGAGAGCTTAAGCGATTGGACAGATAATATGGATTTTCAAAAGCCGTAAGGCGTGGGGAAATATTAGTATTGGTTGGAAATCCTAACTTTGCTCTGTTCTGAGAATATACTCTGCCAGTAAGTTCAAATAAGAGCAAAACTTGACTTCCATTTATTACCGTCTTGATCAACATTGTAATATTTGGGTAGGTGTTGTACTAATGAGTAATAAAAAACGTAAAAGCAAAAACATTGCGCTCAGGTGGGATTTTAAAGTGTCTAACGCATGCGAAAAGGGGCTAAGGCCAAGTGTTGGGCAGCTGAGAAATTATACGTTCATAAAGTATTTTAATTTTATTGAATATCCAACGAACCTCAAACTTTGAAACATTGCAACCAAACGTGTTTCCGAATTTAGCTTGCAATGAATACACGTCTGAAGATGTCACTTCACTACAACAGTTGTTTAACACACTATTCCTGCTTTTTTCAACAATAGAAATTCTTTTGTATATTGGAAACATGTATCGAATACCAGTGCGCTTCCTTTACCGAACTAACTGATGAATAGACTTAAAGAGAACGGCAATTGGTGAAAACGGACAAGCATTTCAAGGGCACATGGATTATGTTCGACCAAAATCATTGAAAAACGTCATTTTTCACGAAATAACGAAGACTAAAGTTTCACAATGTGACATAACAAGTAACCCTAGTCCTACAGAGATCTCAGCAGAATGTATTATCATATCCTTGCATGAACCCCAAACCAATTTCACGATAGATACTTGAAACTATAAACTATAGTGTGAATGGATGTTACACTGTACTGTTAACACTTGGGTGTTTGTAAGTTTGTCAACAGCTGATTGGGTATTAAAAAACTATCGATAATCTGGCCGCGCTTCATACACCTAGATAGTTTTGCGTATCATAATTCAATTTATTCTGGTTTCGCTCCAAAGGTTTCTTACTGAAGCAACGGACTACAAGTCTCGAAATTACTGTTACTATTGTAGTCAATACATAGCACATTATCAAATGAATACGTATAAATTCATGATAATTCCAGCGATTGTAAGAATGTAACTGATACCAAAGAGTTCCTATACGTTCTTAGTGTAGATCCAGATATGAATAAATGTTTAAATTTATTATTTGGCGTTATATATTCATTTTTGAACATATAAGCAGTAGTCAAGACGAAGCTTGACATAAAGCTAGACAGAGTGAGTTCACAAACCTGCTTGATCTGCATCAATTCAGTTTCACTAGAGTGTTAATCTTTTGTAACATTGTTTATTAAAACAATGGCTGGGCTTACTGATAATTTTGTTCAACGAGAATGGCCAAAATGAAGCCAAAATTGAGTTGAAATAATGGTAATACACTGAATGCACTTCTGTAAACTGTTGCGCACATTAGACTATTACTTACACACCGTTGTTGCGTTGCGCGTGCACATTGGCTTTCGTACTTTGTATATACCAATTATTGATTTTCACTAAACACTAAGGACATTATTAAATAAATGACCCAATTGTGAGAAAAGAAATTTATCCCAAAATGACCAAATTCACATTTTGGAAATTACTTTAGTGGTTATGACTAATAATTTTTTGGACGTATACACGTCTCCTTGTAAATATACGCAGTGCTCTTCAGAAACAGTCTTTACAACCACGTTGACGATCAAGGTTTGTATCAATATCAGAAGCATCATCTGACTAGCCACGTTATCAGATGGATAGCTTATAACACACACTTGAATGCGTGTACAGAGCTATGGAATGGTATATGTGAACAACAGATTCAGAACTGTCTAAGTGTTCGACATGTCCACAATCTTCCTCGCATATTGCTTGAGACATGTCGTTTTGTGATGTAAGATTTTAATTTGACATTATATATTTCTGACCATGTTCTTTCTGAAGAGAAAAGGCATGCGTATCAATGGGACCGCATTAAAGCCTTGACAACTATCCTTTGGAATTCACCGTAAAATCATGTACAGTTAAGTAATAAGCCAGGTCATGATAGTTGCATCTTTGTAAAATGTGTTTTCTCGTAAATAATTTGAATCTTCTTTGCGTCAAACCTTTGAATTGCCAATTAGTGTTTCGACAAACTTTGGGTTAAAAAAATTTAAGACAAAAATGTAAGAAATGCAGATCAAGGCAAGTGAAAAAATTCTGAATTTTGTCCGTTTTTCGGTGTTTACTACATTTTCACTCCATTAAGCCTGCTCCTTTTGCAAGGGCAATCTGTTCAGTATTGAAAAAGTGAACTTTCGAAAACGGACGAAAAATAATTCCAATGGACAACGAATGCTCAAAAAATAAGTCAGTCTGACATTACATCGCATTCACGGGAGAAATCACTATCAGAAGAGACTGAGAACTTGGTTGAAGAAATCACTGACTTCAGAGTCTTAATATTGCTCGGAATGCATTGACTCCTGTAAAGTTTGCTCTCTCTCTAGAACGACATAATGTTTTATGCATAAATTTTTTATAAATTCATGTCATCACTTCAATTACAGAGCGATCGATGCCGTCGATAGGTGGTCGTGCAATCACAGAGAAAAAGCGTTGCGTCTGTCTCAAAAAGTAGTCCAGCAGAGCCTCGCCTCTAGTTGTAAAATTTACTATATTTCGTAATGAGCTATCTTGCAGAAGTGTCTACCCTATCAAATTAAAAGTAATTTGAATTAATAAGGACTAAAAGTGTGCGCTGAATTGTTGGAATTTTACTTGCGAGAATTTAACATTCACTATTACTAGGACTTGTCATATGTTTCGAATCTGTAATCATAAACCATTCTGAAGCATTGAAAAATTATACACATTGTAATAAAATTAGTTTAAAATATCACTCAACTGTATTCCGTAGACGGAGGTGAACGTTGCCGGATCAGAACTGAATAGACCACAATTCAACCAAGAAGAAGCAGCACCAGCTACATGAATTGTAATTGTGATGACGACAAACCAGGCGACAAAGAGTCTCGTTCAATGCTGCTTTCGAATTCCAGTCCAAAGATTTTGAAAACTAATTCAATTACAATTGATGTCGTAATAGGAACACTTATCCTTGAGTGATTGAAACTGCAGTCTAGCTACTCCGAGATTAAATGTTGGGTCTAACGATTCGAAATATGTTACAGTATGAGCAAAGATATCAACCCTGATAATCCTCCCTCATTCGAACAACTTCCGTTCAACTTGTCGTGCGGTCGCATTCTTTTGAGCTCCTGATTATCAGCATATACTGTTCTTATACTTACACGTACGTGGATATATTATACATTGTTGGACTCCGCTCGAATTCAGCCTTCTGAATATACCACTCTCGTAGCGGTAGTCGATAATACGAACAAATTTGGATTTCTCGTGATTTTCCCATATTGGATCTACGCGTGCAACCCTGTTAATAGTCTTCAAGTCCTCAAAGGGATTAACGTCGTTGGAAAGATCTTATTCTTCGCCGTCGACTGGTCATATATTCAGCATCGTGCGATCAACTACTGAATCGTATCGCTGGAATCAATTCTGATTTTGCTCTTATTAGTAAACAACGCTTTTCGTCGCGCTCGCGATATTCATCATCGATCGCTCGACAGAACCACTGCTTGTGCACACACCACTGCACACAACCCTGACCGAATGACCCCGAAAAGGATACAAAACGCACCGAGCTGCATGTGTACGGTTTTCCAAAAGTCGGTAAGTCCTGAGGCGAAGTCTGTCACGTGGTACGATTGTTTGTCGAAATTTCATGCTAAATGAGACAAATCGCTAACCTCGGATTTAGTATCGATTATTAATGGAGATGTTTTTCCCGGTGTTTGTTACGTTTACCAAACTTGCAAGGCCAAAAAACAGCGTCATTATCGGAGGCGAAAATCCCTGAGAATGAAATTGAGACGCGTCTAAATGGACTGGAATCCAGTATTTAAAAACTGAATGAATTGATAAACAAGGTCATAAATGCACCATTGGTGCCCGACTTAGAAGTTACTGCCGAGGAGCCAGTAGAAAATCCATCACACTCGAACAGGCTAACATTTGCCCAGATAACCGCGCAGATAGTGACTAAAACGGGTAAGCGTTCGTTGGGATCAGTGACTCCTCGACTTAACGGAAACGAGAAATGACTCAGAAAAACCACTACTAAAATGTCTGACTCAAATTATAAAAAAATTCCGCGGGTGTAAACCTTAGTGTTATATGCACAAACGTGATCGAGTCGCAGGAAACGCTGTGCGAAGCTAAGCAAAAACATGACTTAGCTGAGTGGTATAAACTCTGTAGTCAGATGAGACTGGCCGCAGTTACTCCTTCATCAATAGTTCGATTAAACCGCCACCTGAATTCTCCGCACAAGGAAGATCCTCACCTTTAAGAATAACGCTGCAATCTGCGGAGGACGTGGAAAACGTACTCTTAATTGCTTACCTTCTTAGAGACTACATGCAGACTTACCATGGTGGGAGCGAAAGTCGTCGCAGAAATCTCGAGATGAAAGTAAGCCAAGAAGTGTTGTAATTCTAGGTGTTCCGGAAGATGCTGCTGACGTACCATCTCGAGAAAAGTCTGAGCACGATCACAAACAGTGGACATATCTAGCCGAAACAATTGGTATAAAAATGCCCTACTTGTGGATGTTTTTAGGATACCGCGGTCTGCCAACTATAAAGGGCAAGGTCCTAGCCCTTTAAAGCTAACCTTTTTCACGACCGAAATGACCGATACTATCAAACGTGAATGGAAAGCTAATAAAAAACCTACTCCAAAACGTCAAGTTGAGTTTGCCCAGGGTAATAGCCGGAAGCAAGCAAACGGGTAGTACCGACCCACAAACGCCAAGTGATGAGGTTCAACCTGAATGTCAAGCGATAGCTCCAAAAAACTTGAGCATTCCGACTCTAACCGAGTCAGCCCTTTGATAACTTTTCATGATTTGAACACCACAAACTTTATAAGATGTTTATATACAAATGCACAAAGCCTTCCGAACAAATTAGCTAAGTTTACCGAGATATGTTCGCGCTACTCACCTGACATTATCGCCATTACAGAAACATGGTATTCTGCCCAATTGATTGAAACGGAGATATCAATTCCAAATATGAACTTGATAAGGAACGACCGAGAGCGAAGTGGTGGTGGCGTTGCTTTTTATTATCATAATCGACTCCAGTGCCATCCAATAGACAACACAGAATTCACACTCGAGGATACAATTTGGTGTTATTTAACGCTGATGTCTGGCGAAGTTTGCATTATTGGTGTGGTCTACCGGTCCCCCTCATCTACGCAATCGTACAACGAAAGGTTGATCCAAGTGCTTCAGCGCTTAACTCGCACACAGCAAGCAACGCCACTTATTACTGGTGATTATAATCTGTCCACTCTTTATCCCAGGGATGATCACTCCGCACAAACGCTAGAATACCGATTTAGAGAAGTACTAGATTCAGTCCCGTTATACAACCATGTTCACGAATGCACCCGGAGGAGAGGTTCTGACCGCCCCTCTGTCTTGGATTTGGTGTTAACATCGGAAGAACAATCTATTGAAGCAATCGAATTCCAGGCCCCGCTGGGTCTTAGTGACCATTCAGTGCTTGTGTTCGACTATGTTTGCAGTACTCAGCAATCGCTTGCTCCGAATGGGGTGGTTCGACGGGTAGATAAATTGGCCCTAAGTAAATCGCTCGTGCAGATTCCGCATTTTCAGATGGACAACATCATTCCTGACACGCAATGGAACGAACTTGTAGGTTTTCTGAAAACCGCAGATCGTTCAGAAAAGGTGCGTCCATGAACTACGTTTTGTTGTCCGCAGCAGAACAAAAAAGTGGATAGCACTGAAGCGAGCAGCGTGGGTGAGCATAAAATCAACAATACTTCTACTTCTTGGCAACATTTTCGTATGTTACGCAACAAAGTGACTGCACTTATTCGAGAGGATAAGGAAGAGCAACAATTGATGCTCCTGTCAAAATGGAACGCAACCCTAATTTACTATACAAAATCATGAACGCGAAAGCAAAAGTCAAACCAGGTACTTTTCACATCCAGAATGGTGAAAAACTCACTGAAACAGCGTTGGAAACGGCAAATGCTCTGGCAATTTACTACTCTAAAGTGTTCGTGCCAAAGGTTTTAGTGGAACGTTCAGAGTATTCAATCGAAACTGGAATCGAAACATTGTGCGTTATTTCACTAAATCCAGTGATTGTCGCAAGTCATTTGCTGAAACTTAATGTAATAAAATCCCCAGGAGCGGATGGCATTACACCTGATGTGCTCAGGTTTTGTTACCGTCAGTTTTGTGAACCGCTCTCCACCTTTTTAACTATCCGTTGCTTAAGGGATTAATACCAAGTGAATGGAAGTCCGGCGTGATAACACCTATCTTTAAAGGCGGCTGCCGATCTGACGCTGCAAATTATCGTCCCGTCACACTTTTAAATGTTATTGCTAAGGTCATGGAACGTATAGTCTCGAAAAGAATGGTTGCACACTTTGAATTGCATAATTTGTTTTCGCCAGCACAGCATGGATTTCGATCTCACCGACCTTGTCTCACAAATCTTTTCATAGCATTAGACGACTGGACGAAGGAGTTGGATAGAAGTTCTTGCATCCACGTGTGTTACTTAGAAATTTCGAAAGCTTTTGACAGAGTCAATCATCATCTGCTTTTTTAAAAACTGATTCGATCAGGAATATGTGAACCACTCATCTCATGGTTGTGCGACTATCTATCAGATCGCGACGCCCGAGTTAATGTTAACGGAGTGCTATCCCATACGTTCAAAACCACCAGTGGAGTCCCACAAGGATCAGTGTTAGGCCCGCTTCTCTTTCTGTTGTACATAAACGATTTACACCCCCTCATATTGTCCAAAATGGTCCTGTTCACGGATGATATCAAAATTTGGACGCCGATTAAGTATTAAATAAAAAGATCTTGGAGTGTGGCTTAGCGGTAACCTGAAGAGCACAGTGCACTGCCAGTATATATGTCGACGGGTCAACAGATTGTTAGGTATCCTTCGAAGAATATTTGGAAGATTCTCTCTGGTAACGTTACCAAGGATAATGAATGTCTACCTTCGCCCTACGATGGAGTATGCGGTAGAGGTCTGGGCTCCTTGGCTGCGAAAAGATATTGCTCTCTTCGACAAAATCTATCATAGAGCAACAAAGTTAGTGATAGGTCTTCGGAATGTTCCGTACACCGAAAGATTGCGAAGCCTGGGTCTGGAAGAAGAAGAAGAAAAAGAAGAAATTGGCTTTATTCATCTAAACGAATTTTCAGCAGTAACAAAAATTTCACCAAATAATTTAAAACACATTGACCGACAGGTCCCGATATAAATTTGTCGACTGAACGATGTTTCTCTTCCGTCTTGATTGATAATTTCCGCATATGATCCAGTTTATTAACAAATGGTGTAACCAAAATGTTTGAGACAAGAGTGTCACAAAAATTCCCGGTATCTCGTAATTCGTTCAAAATTGTGCGTCGAGAATTGACCTCAGTTGACTCGAAAAATGATGCATTTTGCCCACAGCTAGCGCTGACATTTAACGAAAAATGTTTAAAAAAACCCTCCGGAGAAATTAATTTTATGCACTGCCGATTTGAAGGCTCCGCTTAAAGGATGTGACTTTACCCAAAGGAGGATTCGACACGATATTATTCTGACCTATAGAATTGTGTCTACCGAAGGACATCCACTAAAACACTTGCTTCATGTACGTGATGGAAAAGTGACACGCGGACATACCTTATCCCTGTACGTTCTAAGTTCCCGTATTGATTGCCGGCGCCATTTTTTCGCCGTACGAGCTATATTTCTTTGGATTTCCCTACCTCAACATGTAGTGGACTCTCCTTGCCTGACGATTTTTAAGGTGAAATTTGACTTGCACTTGCAAACGAACATCATCCGTGAGCCTTACATTTGATATTCTCTATTTCTTTTATACTATTGTAATTTTCATGTTTTATTCACACCGTAATCCTGTGGTGATGTAAAGTATTAACTTTTTAACCATAAATCCTTGAATCTTTGAATTACCCAGACAGCTGGTGGAAGTGTACTTTATAACTTATTGAAGAAACTCGCCTGCTTAAAACAGTCAAACAATGTTCCTTTCGCCGTACTGAAAGCATCTTCTGTTGCAACATGTACTTCCGGCAAATTTCCGGGCAACCGGGACAGCGAACTTCGATAACCCGACACAAAGTCAGAATTAAGCGTGTAAAGTTTCAATACTGATTTTGCAGAACCAAGCTGCTCCATTCGATTTCAGCGATATGCTACATGGAAATTAAGGAGCACGTTTTATTGTGCAAATAAATACTATTGAACTTGATAGACAGCTTTTGATGAAGACAAACTTAAATGTCATCAAGCTCGACGATGTCAATGTGGCCGCCATTTAGCAGACCACAGTTTTCATGAACAAATTTTCTAGTTCAATTCTGCTTATGAAATAAAGAAAATTTTTATTCCAAACTCATTCTGTTAAATGCATAAACTCTAATCGCGTTTTCCTCGAGAGCATTTGTTTATGTAACTGCCATCCTAGTTTTAAGTATCCGGAATAGGTCTGGACACGTGACTTACGTTTATATCGATAATTTGTAGGAGAATTAACATTTGTTTTACCAGCACTGTTTGAGCTTACCAAATCGGCAGGTAGGGAATTACAAACAAAGCATACACGCACCGACTAAAAATACATGCGGCAGTTCCTTTCGGAATGTGGCATTTACAACTTTCAACCATTGCTACGGGTGTTGCAGGAAGTTTGAAAGTGGAATAATATGTCTAGTAAGTAGTAAGTATTTTCTATGCTAGGATGAGATCACCTCGCATTCTCCTTTGTGATAGTGTCCTCAGCTCCAGTCGTCTGAGTCGCCCGGTGAATGGCATATTTTTGAGTCCAATAACAAGCTTTGAAGCTCTCTGGTATATGCGATCCAGAAGTAAGATGTCTTTTGCAGCCGTGGTGTCCAGGATTGTGCGGCATAATCTAGAACCGGGTATATATATGTGTTCATCATGAGATGAAAACACCAAGGTGAATAACGCCTTAACATGCCGAGCAGCCAAGACGCATTTTTGTAATCGGCTTCGCATTGTAAACCATTTTTCAAACTACCGCAAACCCAAGTCCTTTTCTTCTTCGGTATACTCCAGCTTTATGCCGCCGAGCTTGTATTGATAGGAAAAGCGAAGGTTACAACCGATCTGAATGATCTTCGACTTTTGCATATTCAATGACAGATTATTTTCGGATGACTAGTTGTACAAAGCATTCAAATCGTTTTGCAGCAAAATATAATCATCAGCATTGCTGATTCGCCTCCATACTTCAATATCGTCAGCAAACAATACCATCTTACTGTCATTTGGTATTGATATATCGTTCATATAGACTAGGAACAGTATTGGTCCAAGCACTGAGCCTCGTGAAACACCGCTAGTGACATCGATTTTCTTCGATAATAGGCCGTCCACACGAAGTCTGATGTGTCTGTTGCTGGGGTAATCACTTACCAATTCATTTATTCTTCCAACAATACCGTGTTTCTTAAGCTTGTTCAAGAGTAAATTATGATCAACTCTGTCGAATGTTTTAGAAATGTTCAAGTGTCAAGCATGATTATAGCCCCCGCATCTACAACCCTCGTCCAATCGTCTAAGCTTGTGAGCAAATTTGTTAGACGAGAGCGATTTCTGCGGAATTCATGTTTGGCCAAAAGTTGGTTCGTTTCCAGATGTCGCACTATTTCTGCAGTTATTATTCATTCAAAAACTTTTGATACTACAGACAGCAATGTCACCGGTCGGTAAATTTTAACTTCAGAACGGCAACCACCTCTGTAAATAGGTATTATTTGTCCCAGGTTCCAGTCATTTTGTATCACACCAGCTTGGAGCAAATTATTAAACATGCAGGATAGAGGTTCAGATAGCTGCATCTGACAGGTTTTGAGCAGCTTTGGAGTAATCTAGTCTGGTCCTGAGGATTTCTTTACCTTTAATTTTCGTAAGTGCTGCGCTACCACCATCGGAGTAATCAATACTTCACTCTAGATCGGTCGGTCAAGTCGAATGATTCATTCGTGATCAGGCTCCGTGGATTTCGGCGCAAAAACTCCGGCATAAAAGTCAGCTAACAGGTCAGCGGTCTGATTAATCGATTCTGTGAAGCTGGACGAAGTTTTTGAGGCAATTACTCCTGGCTTAATATTCGTTCTATCGTTTACGAGTCTATATAATAGCTTTGGATTCTGGTGCATCTGAGAAATCAATTGCGATTGGAAAGCTTGTTTATCATCTCGAATTAAGCTGAACTTTGTTTCGCAGTTGTGTAAATCGTGCCCAAGAATCATCTGTGTTGGCATCCTTGTGAAACTCCAACGCTATTGCACTTTGTTTCATCCACTTTTTAGTCCTGCTTCGTAGTAAAAATTTATTACATTGAGACGTTTTCTTCAAAACAAACAATGAATATTCCTCTAATATAGATTTCAGGTGATGTAAGAGAGAGCGCCAATGAATATGCGGATCGGAGTAATCCAGTTGTGCATAAATAGTGCTTTGTAATTCGGCACATAGAGCACGGTAGTTCATCCTTCTGACGCTTTTAATTCCGTTACTGTTGAGTCTAGCGTTACAAACGTACTCAAATTCTAGGACAACGCGATCGCGTCGTCCGATTGGCGGTTTATAGACGATATTCTCTGCAGCTATGGGATCTGATGTAAGTATTAAGTCCAAGGTAGACGGCTCGTCTGATCCACTCATACGAGTAAATCCAAATACGTGGTTATAAAGGGGTGCGTAATCCAAGAGGGCTCGAAGTTCACATTCAAGTGTCTCTGATGGATGATCATCCTGGCTATAGAGCTGAGGAAAGTTGAAATCCCCCATTGTCAATATTTGAGTACTGTAGCGCGTTGTTACATTGCGCAAAGCATTAATCAGTTTATTGTTTAGGTCGAGAGTTGCTGTTGCAGAACGATAGATCACTCCAATAATGCATTAGTCTCCTGAAGTGAGAGTCAGAGAGCATCAAACTGTGTAAGTTATATCAAGGGTCTGGTCGTTCATGGCTCTACAGATAAACGTTTGCTTGAAGTAGAGTGCTGCTCCTCCGCCATCACCTAAACGGTCACGCCGGAATAGAGACATTCTTGGCAAAGAGAGTTCATTATCAGACAATGAGGCATGGAACCAGGTTTCTGTTATTGCAAATATGTTTGGCACCGTTTCAGTAAAAATATCTAACAATTCGATTAATTTGTTGAAAAGGCTGTTTGCGTTTGTATAGATGCACTTAATTTTATTTTTCGTGAGTAATGACGGGGTGTAAACTGAAGTTATTTGTCCGGCTTTTTTGGAGTCGGACTTAAAAAGTAGTGATGAATCATGTGGTATGTGAAAAGGCATGAAATAGTGTGATGCAGTATCCCTCTGAATAGTCAGTGCATCAGATGATAAAATATGTGAGCTGCTTATTGGTTGCCAACCGCTTGAATCGACAATTAGGTTTCGGTGTGAATTGCTTAATCCAACTATATTTGAGCCGGACCTACGACGTTTTATGATGTATTGATTTCTTCCATTTGGATGGAAACGTTGCTATCTGCTGTCTCCAGACGGGGAAGTGTTTGACTTATGACATTGGGTTTGGGTGGGCTAAGCCTAACATCATTGGGTAATGTTCTTTTTCCTTTTTTCCATTCCGACCTGACGAGTTCGGCCATAGCGCTGGTCATGAACGTAATCCTCAGAGGTTTCGGTCCATTCCTTTTATATTTTGGCGATAAAGGAACTCAAAAGGTGTCCACAACAGCGGCATTAGAAATATCTAGAGAACATGCAATGTAGCGCCATTGCTTGACGTCGTGCTCTACAGTTTCCTGAATCGATGCTTGAGGAGTATTTTCTGGTACACCAAGTAGAACTATACTTCGTGATACCGTTTTTTCCCTGGCGTTCAAGTTACCCTTCCTTTCCTAATATGGTACATCGGGATATATGCGGTAGTTTGAGTTGGGATCTGTCTTGAATAGGTATGCATTCAGCAAAACGTTCTCGATATCAGCCTCGCATTTCAGTGTTACATTGAGCAAGCGAGGTTGAACAATATGAGCTGAAGTTCAGTGGCGAGTTGGACGAGTCACTTTGCCTGGGATTACACGTTCAATTTGCATTAGGTGGTAACGTTGAGACCATTTCTCGAGGTCGTGTTTCGGTTTGCTATCAAACAGGCTTTCTTGGGACTTGCTAACGTTCGTACATATCACGCTCAGCGCGTATGTGGAGTACTTACTGCGTATCGGAATGTCAGACATTTTAGAATTTAAACCATTTGGGGCTTGACTTTGTGAGTCGGTTGCAGCAGTTTTGGATTGTACAGCTGACTTCGATCGTAACAGCATATCTAGTAAGAATATCCTACTTCATGGTCGTTTTAACTGATTCCAAAACGGTATTAACCCTGCATTTTTGTCACACCAATAGCCTTAGTCTCAGATTTCTTCAGTGATGGCTCCGAAATCGTTTTATTGTGATGGTTTACTCAAGTGATCACTTGCGTACTCACGTGATTTACCAATATTTCCGCCACGCGGCGAAGGCTCAACTCGAAACTGGCCATTTTATTTTCTAATTTGGCCTCAAAAGTATCGGCACCGTGCAAGTATTTAGCTCTGCAACGAACACAGACATAACAGGCGGCTGGAACCTTTCCATTATTTATTAATGGAATCAGGGGCTAAAGAACAGTCACATTTACCATGGATTTTACGCATACACAGAAAATAAGTTATGACTCGCCACGAGACTCACCGGTTGTTCACATGCTTTGCACGTGACCTCAAGACAATTTTGCGTTCCGAGATTCGTCCTATCAGCTGGGTCAGCCGTGACCATTGTTGCGTTATTGTGTGAGTCTAATGTTGATGTAAATCACACACCGCCACCACCACGGCAATTTTCGATAACTATGCTCACTTTTACAGATTACAATTGTGGAGTACTTACTGCTGTGGTCAAGCCGTTATGACGAGTACTGTCTAATGCCTGGGCAACCTGACAGTAAGATCGCCCGACGTTTCATTCTCTGACTGTACGGCACTTTGCCTGGATCAGGCTTGTGCTTTCATACATTGTTGCGTTTTGCACTGAGGTCAAGTTGGTTACATGACGCTGTCACAGCATGATCGATCGATTTTTTGTCCGTATGTTGGATCTCGTGATGCGGTCAAACGTGTTAGTTGCCTGAAGTGGTTTGTTCGACTGAGTGGTGGGCGTTTGGTTGACAGGTCGATGTGGCTGCTTTGGAACTCGTGATTTCGTCATTTAGCAAATAATCCACTATAGCTCGTTAACCACACAAGATAGAATACAAAAGCCGTAGAATAATAAGCGATGGGAAAATGTTTGCGCGTGCGAGCAAACTGAGATATTTACGTCGATATGGCAACTTTGCTGTAAATCTGTTGATAAGAGCAAAACGAATAAATTCCGATAGATATAATAGAAAGTAGCTCAGAATTCTTGGAATGGGATAAATCCGAGCAGATTTGGCGAAGATATGACTTGAAGTGTCAGAGCAAAAAATGCGACCGCACAGTTCAGAAGTCTTACAAGAAGTCTTAGAGCAGGAGGCAACGACATCCATTTTGCGGCTTGCTCAACGTCAGCGGCAGTTATTCTAATACTCAAGTGTTACTTCTGTGAGCTGAGAAACTTAAAGCTGAAAGCAATTTGTACCAAGACATTGAGGTGCATTGTTTGGTCGAAATTATTTTGTATGCTATGTAGCAAACCATTTAAAATTTTACTGATGGTCAGAGAAGCTGCTGATGTCTACATTGTTTTGATCATGGTGTCCAAGTCCCACGTGCATTCATCAAGGATGAACACTGGGTTATCTCCGTGTTAGCACTATCAATGATATGAAATGCATCGTAAACATTTAGCCATTTATTTATGACAACCCTCATGGGTCAGATGCCAATCACGTTTTCGTGACATTCGACATTACCTCGCAAAATTCTTGCCAGCTGTGATTGTTGGGTAAACAACACGCTGTTGTGCAAGTAAGCAAAGCCAAATCATTGATCAAGTGTACAAGTATTAAAGCTTGTTTCAAAATAAACCTGGGTTTCTATAAAGGGGCACCGAGGTTTCATGTTTGAAAATATCTGACAAAGATTTGAAACCATAAAATAAATATGGACGATTTCTTCTGGTAGAATTGGTGTGGTGACTCCATTTAGAAACGTTTATAGCATCATCCACCTTTGTACTTTACTGCATAATTAATATAATTTGAGAGATTTAGTACATGTCGAATCGATCAACAGGCTAATCCTGACAGCGATGAACTCATCAATCTGACATGAAAGATAGACGGCTAATAAAATCCGAATCGACAATGAGATGCCTAGAAAAACCACTGTTACAAACAAGGAAGCTTTCCATAGATAAGAGATACAATTAGAACCATCAAGCTGAAGTTTAAAAAACATTTTAAAACCACAAAATATGTGATAGTAACAAGGTAGGCAAGATGCACGAATGCTCTACTTTGAGTCGTACGGGTAAGTTAGAATAAAATAACCTAAGAATGCCACAGTACGCCAGCTTAATGTTGCTCAGCGTTACCAAAGTAACTAGAAATAAGATTATCAAGTCAAAATTTTGTTGGGCAGATTTGAGGTAAACAGTGGCGTCATGCATACGGTTTCAGTAAGAGCAAGCAGCCATTGTTGCTCTCAAACATCGTACGATGCGTGCTATAAATAATATCGAAAATACAACGTTCTAGGCCAAATATAACAAGTCTTTGCAAGCGTTGTTGTTAAAGCTTATCCATTTTCCGACTAATATTTGCAGTGTGTAACGGAAAGCCTTTCGTTTACTGTCAAATCCCGATAAGAAGACAATTTGCTATAAAAAAGAATTATATTTTTCTTTTGAAAACTCAATTTTACATGGCTCTGAAGTACCATGCTGGTCAGTTGTTGTACGATTTATACGTTTGTGATCCAGCTTTAATGCACGTCTACGAGTAGTGCATATTTTTGTATGCATGGCAATTTGAACAGTTGTAATTTCAGGCTTAGGTGTGATCCAATCACTCAGTCAGCACATTTTATTAGGTATCCCCTCGAAAAATTGGAACATTACCTAGTATGCGATAATTTTTGAGACATTATTTTAGATCAACAGTGTTTCTGATAGCTGATCTGATCAGAATAAAAAAGCAACAGATATTGAAGGAGCAACATCAATATACTCGTTTTGGTTTAGACACTTATCAAGCTGAACTGTCGGGAAACTGTTAATTCATGAGAGCGAAATTCAAAATCTTTTTATGAAATACGTTGATTCCAGCTTTCAATCCAGAGTATCACCTATTTTTTGATGTCAAATCGGTTTTGAGGATTAGCTCCCAATTCCAAAAATGTTCTAATGGCGATCGTCTAATATAGCGGTATGACAACCAAGTCCAGCTCCTGGTCTGCATTAGTGGTCCTGTATCATCGGGAAAAATTGCTTCTACTGACAGAAATGGCAAAGTTGGCTGACTGGCTCCACAGAACCAGGTTGCTGCGGGCAAGTTAGCGCGTAAGTTCATGAAGGCGGTCCACCTAGGGGAAGGTAAACCCTTATCTCAAACCTAAACTGCTACACCAAATAATGTTGAAGGCTTATGGGTCAACCTCAAGGAAAGATCCGGAGCGGGACTCACGCTAGGCAGTCCGAAGTTGCATTTAACTTCGTCTTGTCAACTCCTGCAACGGCATCGTTGTCTTAGCCTAGCTTTTCCTTCAGTAACATGTGTATTGACGAGAGGGTGCACTTGCTGCATAAGCAACAGCTAGTTATCAATATTGAACTGCCTTGGCGTACATCTTAACGCACCAATGAAGAGGACAATCTATTCCGCTTACATGGATGATAACACGAGAAGCATTAGATACCGGTTAAAAGCTACGGTTTGACTGGCGTAGAGCTATGCACCAGGGGAAGCTTCCGACGGTGGAGAGATTTTAAGTTCGCATTAGACGGCTACCGCCAGTGAAACCTGGGCCACCAACGCAAGATACGAACGGAAGCTGAATGATTTCCATCTACGAATCATCCGTCGTAGCTAGAACATATCGTGGATGAACAAAGTGACTAATGCTAAGGTGCTTTCAAAAGCTGGTCTACAAAGCATGTTCACCCAACTATGACTGCGCCGCGTGCGGTGGCTTGACCACGTCTATATAATGGAAAATTGTCATACTCCGAGCGATTTACTCCATGGTAAGTTGAAATTCTGGAAGTCGACCATTTAGCAGAGCGCACTTTCTGTACAAAGACGTTTCCAAAACAAATATGAAAGCTCTAGTTATTGACCACGCGACTTGTGAAGATGTTGTTCTTGACCGCTTCCAATGGAGGCATTGTGAACTGCGTCGTCTGCATCTGTGGAGGAGCAGATATAGCTCTTGGTTGCTGAACGCAGATCACGCTGGCGACGTTCATCTGACGCCGATCGACCGAGAACTGCCTGTCACTCTGAGGGATGCAGGAGAGATTGTTACTCACAAATCGGACTGTTTAGTCATTTGAAAAGAGAAGAATGCGATTGTGATGTACATCCGTGGTAGTTATCGACCGAAGGATGCCAACAGCAACCTGTACAATAAATGTTTTGTGATGTATACATCGATTTTTGACAGAAAACTTGCACGAAATAGCAATCGTGTGAATTCTTCTGGTAGAGAGATCTAAATGATCAGATCCCAACGTAGTAAACTTTTAGCTGAGGTTGTGGTACAGTCGAAGGTTTTGACGGTTTTCGTATTCAGAATCCTTTTTCAGACTTGGATAATTGTCTTAACTAGCTATTCACAATATGTATATCAATATGTGGTTACATTTGATGCATCACTGTGATATGCCTTGATTTTGGAAACTCTCGTTGAATATGTTAAATTTCTGTAATAACGAACGAAGCAGTTATACAATAATAGATTTACCATTATTTAATGGAATCGAGCATTCTTAAGTAACCGTGTCTTAGCTTTAATCATAAATAACTGAGTGCACGTAAGTAATTGGCATCTTTTCAGTAACACAACAAATTTTATACAATCAATTTATTATTAGAATTTTTACAAAATACGTTTATTTGACTTTCATTTACTTTGAAAGATAAACCCCATTTTTTCCCACCATGCGTTTTATTATTTAGGACTGTGAGAAATTTTTCCATTATTTGTTTTTAACTATGTACAGTGGCAACCCTGTGCTCCTGTAGATTTCGACGACATATTTCAGATTCACTATGTTTGGAATAAAACGCTAAATTGCTCATTTCTGATGTTTACACATTAGAAATATGGAACTTCATGGCATGAATAAGCGTTATATCGGCTCCATGATTTTATCCGGTCTTCCATGTGGTCGACAGTTATCTGATCTGAATTTTGTGCTAAGTTTGTTTCTTCCCGGAAATTTATTGTGCGGATAACGCCATGTTCGATTTCCCACGATTTCTGTTGCATCCGACATCCAGACTATGAGAATTCGCACACACCATTCATGGAACACATCTGTTGCTTCGCCCAGAAATTGGCTTCCCCTTAACGCGAAACGGTAGACACGATTGTCGCTTATTGTGCATCCAGAGAAATTTGCCTGCGGGAAACAAGCTAATCAATCTGAAATCCTCAGCACTAGTTTGGTAAACGCTCAAGTTGTTTTTTTCTTAGTTGAGCAAATAAACATTGATATTCTTGCGGTTTTGTTAGTGCAAAGTAAGAAAAAATCCATTTCAAAAGTTTCAGAAGTTTATAAAAGTCTCTTTAGATGGGCTGGTGCAAATGAATATGCTTATATAAAACACTTTTTAGGACAAATTGGCATCTAATTTGAAACGGTCATGCTTGGCCATATTTTTTGTTAGAAGGTATTTGAATTGCATGATCAGCGTTATCCATGGAAAATAGAAAAACATAGAGTCGTTGCCACGAATTTAACGTAACCAAGTGAAATAGGTCAAACTATAGCACATCCGAATTCACTGCAATTCACTTTGTTCCGGAGAGATAATCGACAGTTCCATTGTAACTTCAGAAGCAACGGCTACGCTATGAAGAAGCTTGGAACAAGATAAAAGATTGAACATCTGTTGTTGGCCACCTTCGATAAATGTCCAGCACGGATGTACATCACAAGTGCATTGTTTTATTTCATATTCCACAGCTTTTCAAATGACTAAACAGTCCGATTCGGGAGGAAAATACTCGAACACAGCGCTCGGAGCGATAGGCAGCACTCGGTCCTCGGCATCAATTGCTCGCTGCCGGCTTGATCTGCGTTCAGCAGACAAGAGCTATATCTGCTCCTCCCCAGATGCAGACGAAGCATTTCAAAAAGCCTCCAATGAGATCGGTGGAGAGCAAGTTTTTCCCAACTCGCGGTGCCAATGCTAAAAACTTTCAGATTTGTTTTGCAAACGTCTTGGTACCGCAACTGGGCTCTACTAAATGGTCGACTTCCTGATTTCAATTCACCATAGAGCAGATTGCTCGGAATACGACCATTTTCCATTCTGTAGACGTTGCCAAGCAATCGCACACGGCGCAGTCATAGTGGGGTGAACATACTTTGTAAACCAGTTTTTAAAGCACCTTAGCATTAGTTACTTTGTTCATCCACGATATGCTCAAGGTACGACACAATCTTAGTTATTGAAAATCATTCAGCTTCCGTTCGTATCTTGCGTCGTAACTGTCCAATGCGAACTTGAAATCTCTCCAGATTGTCCTCTCCATTGGTGCGTTGAAATGTAAGCCATGATAGTTCAATATGGATAACTAGCTGTTGCCTATGCATCTTCACGACACCCTTTACTGAAGGAAAAGTTATGCTAAGACGTTTGGACACCGATGCCGTTCCACGAGTTGGCTGGATTAGGTTAAATACTACTTCGGACTGCCTAGCGGGAATTCGGCCCTGGAGGTTTCCTCGGGATTGACATCTTTAAGACTTCCTGATGATTGAATGTAGGTACAAAGCAATGGAGGTTTGAGATAAGAGTTTTTCTTCCCCTAGGTGGGCGGCCTTCATGGACTTACGAGTATATTTTTGAACTCTGTTATGACGAGATAAGGTCTGGTTTGTTGTTAATTACGGTGATTGTTTTGTCACACATGAAACACTTTATGTTCTAGTTTTCAGACTTATTCAGTACATATAGGTGAGTTTTACCAAAATCGCCTCAAATTAACCAGGCCACCCACCCCAGATACAACTTACTATAAATGATTGTCAAAGTAATGAAGGCCATTATGTAATACCGGGAAAGTAATTAGAAATGAAAAGAAAACACTAAGTCGGCGGTTTCAAATTTGTTATTCAATGTCTGAGCTCAAATGTCCTTCGACAGCATTATCGCCCTCAAAATAGAGAGATCTATCAATGTGACGTTCTAAACGGCTAACAAAATTAATCGATCGTTCTTTGTTGGCATAGTCCGTGGGAGGTGTGCATGACTAAAATTAGGGTCAGACAAGAATGCTAACAGTTTCTCGTCAAACGGGACCATGTTTCCGATTTTGCTAATGGATATCTCCTATTTTGTTAAAAGAACTCAACGAAATCGGTCTTCCTTGTGCACGGCTAGAGAACAACCTGGTCACCAACGAATGGTTTGATCGAAATCATTCTATGTCGGTTATTCGAATGTTTTTCTCTTTTTATGATTAATTCCAACTTTGTCAATGGTTTCCCGTATCCATTTATTGAATTTAATTACTTTTAGAAGATCCTTATATTATTGGGAATTCAAACAAATTTACTAAATAAAATTCGCTTCTCAATAATGAAGGACAGTTTGAAATTTTTTTTAATTTCGACACTTGGAAGCTAAATTTCTCGGCTGCATCTGCGAACAAAATGATCACCCTTCAGAACCCATTAGCCATTACATGTTTTAATTAGCCGGACAATGTGCATTCAGATCTGAATTTCGACACATGACGTTGTTGTTTTCTTTGACGCTCATTGTCATCAATCATCAGATGCCAGCGTTGGAAACTTTTTTTGTTAAAATGTGAGTATCCATATTCTAGCAACGAAATGTGCTAGTCAGAAGCTTATGCAATTCGAAACAATTTTGAACCCCTGTGTTTGAACATAATTCTATCAAAGATTGCGACCTCTGGGTCTATGCAACATTACTCAAATTATAATGTGGCGCGATAACATTCTTACCTATTAAATTGTCTACCGATTGACACCGACGACAACGCTTGTTTCAAGGATGTGATGAGAAAGTGATACACGGACATACCCTAGCCCTTTACATCCCAAGTTCCCGTATTGGATGTCGGTGCCATTTATGTCATACGTGTTGAATTTATTTGGAATTCCTAACCTGGGCTACTATATTATATTATATATATATATATATATCTTGTACTCACATGTCTATCTGTAGCCTTAGCGGTTGTAGTATTCTCGAGATTGGTTAACAAATCAATATTTCATCTAGCTGCTTATTTTTGCCCACCCGTGATCTGCAGTACTGGTCACTTAATTGTAGATGTGTTCCTTATTCAACGAGGTTCGAATCACAACACATTTTGAGAGAATGTATATAAAAATAGTAGGGCTTGTATGCCACTGTTGAATAAGGCATTTACGACCCACCTGTTCAATCACATGTGTCCAAACACATGTTTAATGGTGTTAACCACATAACCATGAACCAAAATGCTCATTTGCGAGCATTGCCGTTACACACACATCATGACCAGTTTCGTGCGGTTTGCACTCTTCAGGTAGGGACAGTAAGATCAGGATCCGCATGCGCTGGAAACAGTGGAGGAATGGTAAATAAGTAGCGCTTGCATGATACTGTTCGATAAGGCTGTGACGGAAATGCATGAAAATAAGCATTTTGGTTCATGGATATGTGTTTAATCACATTAAACATGTGTTTAGACGTGTGTGATTGAACAGGTTGGTCGTACCAGCCTTATCAAACAGGGACATACAAGCACAACTTATTTACCATTCCTCCACTGTTACAAGCGCATACGGATTCTGAGCTTACTGTCCTTACCCGATGAGTGCAAACAACACAAAACCGATCGTGGTGTCTGTGTGACGGAAATGCATGCAATTGAGCATTTTGGTATATAAAACAAATTATTAACTTTTTACATGCTTAAAAATGGATGGTGGCGCTAGGTGCTACACAGTAAATAAATTAAGTTTGTCACTGCGTGCTAATTAAACCGATGCTGCACACCAGATCTATGTATCCAATAACTTTACAATTGAATGACGAAACTCCTGTGTCAGTTGCATTCAAGCCATTTCCCTTTTACGGTGGTAAGCAGAATTTGAAGCTGGCAATATCATTAAGTAGCGTTCGTACGATGAAACACAATAGTAGATGTATTCTAGACAATAAGTGAATGCTTACAATGATTTCGTTTACATCGGCACGACTCCCCTCAACTAACGATTTCATACTGTTTGCTTCGTTCAGATGGAAATAGAATGACGAGCTTCGATAAAACTGGAAACCGTAATTATATTTGTCAAACAAAAACCCTGAGACATATCAAATTTGGTACAAACAAAAGATTAGACTAGTTTACAATAAACGTGAATTCAAATTTCGGTAACCACATTGGCAATTTAGGATTAATTGTTGCTTACCTCGAAAGATCGGACAACTATTTGTTGCAAATTAACAAATCATCGAAAAAAATTAAAGGTTTCTAACTTGATAAATTGATTTAGATAGTTTTAAGGGAAAGAAAATTGACTGTGAGCATTGATTTCGCAGTGGTTTCAAAATCATACCTTGCTTATATTTAATGGTTGTTGTATAATTTTATTACTGATTGGATAATTTTCACTAAAATCTGATATAATAGTAAATGAATTTAAACAATTGATTCCGTGTAGCTGCTCGTGAAGTAAAAAGGCTAATACCGTCGGATTTTAGAAGAGCTGATTATTTACACAAAGCGTGATTGTAGAATCCATACTTCAATAAATTCGGCATAAACAACCTTTTCAATTACATTCAAACCTACATGTTAATAAGGTTACAACCTAGAGGCTTGAATAAAATTCCTTATTTGCTTGCGTTACCATCATAAATAGCCAAACTCTGTGACCGATTTCGTGCTGTATGCCATTAATTTGACAGAAACAGTACGATCAGGATCCGCATGTTTTGAACAGTGGAGAAATTGTAAAAAATAGCTTGAACTATGTAGCCAATTTTGAGTAAGGTTTTGCTCACCAAACTGTTCAAACTCATGTAAGCACACATATGGCTGGGGTTAGACATTTTGGCTTGAAAAATATTCATATTCGTATACATTTCAAGGCATGTGGATCCTGCTCCTACAGTCCACACCAGATAGGTGTAAATACCAAGAAACCGGTCGTAATGTGTGCGTGTGTGATGGAGTTCCATACAAATACGGATGTTACTTCTAACCTATGGGTTTTACCCCATCTATGTGTACGGATACATGTGATTGATCTGACAAGCCCTGTTAGCGTTATTCAACAGCGGCTTCAAAGTTTTGAAATTGTTTAACATTTCTTCGCTGTTTAAAATCATGTGGATTCTAATCGTACTACACCTACTCGATGGGTGCAAATGAAACCAAACCGATCGTGAGGTGTGTATAGGTATGTGTTCGTGACGCGAATAATGACATTCCTGATTTTTTGGTTCTATTAGAATTATTTTTAGTTTCATGACATTACGTGGTACTCAATACTTGAAAGAACACATCACAAGTAATAATACCGGAAATTATTATTTGATTTTAATATGCTAAGATGCTAGTCTAAGCACTCAATTTCTAGGCAACGAAGTAACGGTGATTGTAGAGTGGCGTCATCCAATCTGCAGACTGCGGTAAAATATTTCAAACGGAAAGTTGATTATTTTGCATTCGAAATCTTCCAAACACATAATTTCAATCGACAGATTATTTCATTCAAACTATTGAAGGCTAAAGTTGACAATACCTCTTTATATTTTGGTACCACTGAAAACGTTTCCTACATGTGCAAATCCCATCTGCTTATGCGAAATTCCGAGGTTCGTTTTCATTTGGCAGTTAACGTAGCTACCAGAACATGTAATTTATCATTCTAAATGACAAACAAATATGACAGAAAGAAAAACAAACAAAATTCTAATTTTCAAGTAAAAAATATTCACAGTTCTTGATCGATTAACAACGTTAACGGTCGGATTTAAGGTGAAAGAAAATACTGAACTAAATGTGCTTAACAAAATTTACACTATAAAATATGTTAGAATTTAACTTGAATTACACGTAGAGTATTAATTATTTATCATTTTGCGTTTCACGATTTGAAAGCCGTAGACTGGTGTAGGAGCTACGACACTCTCGGTTAGATACAAAGTTTGAATCTTCGGATTTTTATATACTAGGAACAAATTACACATAATCAGCCTTAACTCTTACAGATTTATAACCAAGTTTCTTCCTAATACCTTTTCAATTCTCGCAAAATTGACTTAGCTCAAAGCCATTTAGTGTTGCGTGAAATAGATATTGAACAGTTATTACCCGAAAATCACATCAGAAATTGTGCCATTTTAAAGTTCACTATTCAAAGTTCTTGGATCTCTAATTCCTTTTTGAGGACTAAAAAAACATATTGATAAAATCAAATCAATTTGGGTAAGCATTTTGGACGAGTAATATTAAATAAAATATAAAATATATATATAAATTGCAGATCGTTCAGTTCACATGCAATTACAGACTTAAAATGTCATTGGCTTGCTTCAAATAGTGAAATCTCATTTTCAATTCGAAGCACACTCATTGGTCGACATAAGTTTCTATTTCGGTCCAATCAGGATTGTCTTTTGACAGGATTTAACACAACAAAATTCACTGTGATTTTAGTTGAAAATACATAATCCCTCATGGGCATGACGTGATAATCAACAACTGTTGGCTTAACCTAACGCCATGGACATTTCAGCAAACAAGTTTTCGTTTATTTATCTGACATTTTTGTTTATGTATGATATACTAGTGTTAACTCGTATTGTGTATTCAAATGGAATAAATTATTATAATATTCGTCCAGTATCGGAGAAAAACAAGGTGTGGGCTGCGTTACCAGACGAAATGTTGAGATCACACGCTGAGCAACAATTTACGCATTCTGTGGAATATCAGCAACCAGTGCACAATCAGCAATGGAGAAAACAGGCATCAATGAACTGGAGAGATAATGTCAAGTCTAAGAGAATTTACAACAGATCCAGCAAGTGGAAAAACAGAAGAGGCAGAAAACGTCACATTGCAACCGAGATGGAGTTGATGAATTGTCCAAAGCTTTGCACATGCAAACATTTGAAAGCCGAATGCAACTATCAAGAACTGAGGGAAATTCCTTGGGGTTTTCAACGCGATATTGAGAAGCTGTGAGTAACATTTCGTGATTTTTCGTTTAAAACTTTCGTGAACAATGCAAATTTTTCTACATCTGCACAATATTTTAACAGAGCTTAGATTCTCTGAAATGTTTGGTAATGAATTTCAAATGAGGTTATTTTTTAATGTGTTACTGTATTTCTCATTAAAAATGCTGAGATTTAGATGTTTTTAACTCACTCTCAATCAAGCAGTAAGGTTTTTTGACCAGGAGTTTTCACAGTTAAACACATTTGCTTGGTTAGTATTGAGAAATTCAAAAGTGCAATAATTTAAATTCAATTTCCAGATTTTTAACGTGTTTTTTCGAGGGCATTGGACCATTTTCACCTCATAATTTACCCCGCTCCTTCAGTCTCATTATTTATATACATGGGTTAAAATCGATATACAATTTGAGCAAAATTGCTTAATTGTCAAATCAGGGAAAGTGTCATGGATCTCTTCAATATGTCAACTTTCACTCACTTAACATCTGAATCCTTGGGATATTATTAAACTAAATTAAATTAAATTCTAAATTAAAGTGTTGCTCACACAATCTGCACGTACATACCACTACTGGTTTTTGGCTGTTTGCCGTCATCATGTGGAGATAATAAGATTAGTTTCAGTGAGCCTGGAAACAGTGGAAGTGTGGTTAAGAAAGTTCGACTTGGTAGACACTGTTTATTGTGTTCGTGCAACGAACCACGATGTTTAAACACAGAATCACATAGTAATTCTTGGTCGAGCGCTCGAGGCGCAGGTGGATGAACAAATTAATGCGTTTCTCAGATCCACCGCAGTTACACACTTAAATTTTAATAATCTTAGAAGCATATAGCTTCACAGAAACCACAAAATTTTATGATAAAAACGAACAATGTAACAAAAAATAAAACTGCTTTTAAATACAGCTTTTATGATTATCGTTTTTTAGCTCGCTAGGTAGCATTAGGTAGGAAGTTGTTTACGCTTCCAATGACTGTGTCAGGGCATACATGCAACTCAATGATTTTTTCGTTCGTGACCTGCAGAAGTGGGCCACAGTTGCCCAACAGATGGGTGATTCAACTTTCAATCGAAAGATACAAGTTCGAATACCGCGGCGGTTGTACATTTTGAGAAATGTGATTAACGCCGATCTATACTGTAATAAGGTGCACAATCGATACTAAAATCGTTGTTAAAACAACTTTTACATCGTACCACTCAACTCAGTAACTGAAGTCATTTCATAATACAGATTTGTGTTGAGTAAACCCTAATACTCACAGGCAACTTGGCCTGTTAAGTAATAACATGTGAAAGGTGGATTTTTGAAACGTGTTTGACATTGCGCGTCATTAATTATTAATGCATCGTCTCAAAATAGTATATTGCCATCAATAAACAATGGTTTGTGAAATAGACATACATACATGGACATTTGGAAAAGATTGCTTTTGCTCTGAAACGCTCACATTGAAAGACTAATGTGGATTGTCAACTTCAGCTAGGGATTTAAAAGTGCTGGTTTCGTTTCCTAAATGGTGATCAAATCAATGCTGTTCAAACGGCGTATATCGACCGTTTAATCCTTATACATATGAATCAGATTCTTTAGTTATGGGAAACGCTTTAGATCGAATGTACAGCAGATGTTAATCCATGGCCGATGCCAACGCAACTAGAATTTGGATTCTAAATAAGAAAGTTATAGCATCATTCGTGTTTAATGTGGTACACTTTAAGCAGTCTGCTGCCTTATTTGAAAAGAAACCTCTGATCAGGACCATGTTTTATCTACTCGCAATGAATCAAATGATCGAACATGTTCACACTTTACAATTCATTAAAAGATATCAATATACAAGTCATTTTGTTTCCAGTAAATAGTAAATTTTGGGTTTCGCGATTTTCTTTGATTTCCTAAAAATTTATTTATTATGCATTTGTTGCTAAAGTGCTATAAAAACCATTCATCATGGGATTTCGAAAGTGCTTTTTGGTTTACATAATTAAATGAATAGCGCATGTTTGAGAAATAAGACAAATGTAAAAATCTTCCTGTTATGACATTTGAGCTAAATCGCTCTAACAGCATGCCAGACATTGAAATGGATGTCTTTGCAACAAGTTTGATTATCACATTATTTGATTAAGATTATGAACCGAAACCCGACAAACACACCTGTTCTCTTAGACATGTAGCTTGTTCAAAGAAATTCTTCAACAGGACTGATATGTGAAAGTGCGAGCAATTTCCGCACAGCGGGAATTCACGCACCAAAACCAATTATTACGAATTTGATTACCGTTCCACACACGATACCTGTAGCGAGTCGTGGGTATTATGTTGAACATTTCAATCTGAAGGACGATAATAAACATACAGATAGTCTGATCAGCTAAATACCGTCATGTCTCGGACATGCATTCAAGCAATTACAGTTGTTAATACTTCAATAAAAAGATAAGTAACCATGGTGATACTTAGTGTATGAGCATCAAATAAATTTTGTAATTATTCAGTTTTAACTATCGGAGTAATTCATATATAAGAGCGAATGTCATATTCATTACACCTTTGCACATCAGATTTACGATCCAATTCAATCATATCTTGTACCCCTTATCCAATGAACACATTCCTGATGAAATCATCTAGACGAAGGTGTGTTTAGCAAGTTAAAGTCTGAGTGCAATATTTCGACGATAATTAAACTGTCAACGTCATATGTGTCATCAACCTTTGCGCGATACATTTCAAATGTGACTGGGGTTCACGATAATCCAGCTTTAAAAATAACAGCGAGGAAAATTGGAACGAAAAAAGCTAGCATAGCAACAAATAGAATTTTATTATGAACGTAAATGGTAATAAGTGGATGAATATTAGGTTGAAAAGTATATAAAGCTTTACATTTTTTCAAATAAAACACTAAATTTTGATAAGTTTCATGAAATGATAATTTGAAAATCTGCAAATGTTTCATTGACATTTGAGATTCTCAGTAAATTTGGTGTGAGATGTATAGTTATTCAATGAAAAATCAAAAGTAATTATGTTGCTCACATCCCCATCCATTACAAACCACTACCGGTTTCTGGCTGTTTGCCGTCGTCAAGCGGAAACAGTAAGATCAGGTTCAGTGAGCCTTGATACAGTAGTAAAGTGGTAAACAAAGTTATACTTGTATGCTACTGTTACAGTGGCATACAAGTATAACTTTGTATACTTTGTTCAGTTATTTATACAAGGCATCATATGCACAAACAGTATTGAAACATTTTTAAGGTATCGTGTACTAAACATTGTGAAACGCGATGGAAAACTATTTCCATTTTATACTTGAATCTTCCTACACTTTGATTTAAAAATCAGTATTTATAATCTAGTAATCACCAATTGTTTATGCTCATAATATACAGTTTAAATCGTCAAACAAATTAATTTGAGTCAACCGTTTCCTGGTCATTATGCTAGGAAGTAGATTTGCATTGTAAAAACTATCCATTAACATTGTTGTCTTTAAACATTCACATTAGCTTTGAACTGTCAGCAAAACCTCATCGTATGATGACAATTTTGGCGATATTAAGCAATTATGAAATAAAATTAGAGGATATACTTTTTTCTAGTGAAACCCAGACCGCTTGCAATTTCTAGGATCTAACCAATCCGTGTTTCAACTTTAAGGGTTGATGTATTTTAATTTTAAACACTGATATTCTAATGGCAAGTTAATTTTCATCTTATACAATATTAGTTGTACGCTTAGCCTTGGTGCCATTTCTTCTGCAACAACGTTGTGCTCTCCGATCTCACAGACAAAACATCAACGGGAACCACACTAAATGCATTTTGTTTCATGTAAACTTCCCATGTCTCATACCAAGGTAGGTTTATACAGGTTGGACAGATGTGGTAACAAATAGCTCTACCCGACCACCCATAATGATGTGCCACATTTCAGCCGGAATCAATTGTAAACATAAAAAATCGGTCACGCCAATGTGCTTATCCCAAGGGACAATTGACAGCGACCAAATTGAAGGAAATAAACACCATGAAAATGAATGTAAATACAACTGGCGATTTTCATAATTGAAAGGATCAAAATGGGCAAAACATTGGGAAATGTATTTTAAATAACAATGAGCGTCGGTTGTCGTCCCAAAAATGTGAAAAAAATCACGGAGGAACCTTTTCTTCATTCTGTCTTTATGGTTGATAATGGGAGTGCGCAATTGGACAAGTGGTGAACGTTACACGTATTTTAGGTAGCTGCTATATCCAGTTCTTTTGTTAGTGTACCTTTGGCTCGAATTGGAATGTTTGTGTGTGATCATTTAGATGAGTGTTGTGCCGTGTTAAACTGACTCAAAATAATAGGTTGGTTTTCATGTGTATGCACATAAATGGAAATTATTGTTGATATAAACTTGATTATATTGCATCTAAATCATTACCAAACGCAACATCGTGAATCAATTCAAGAATGATATCGGAGACTAATTAATCAAGTTAGAAAGGATTGTCTTATTAATTTTCTCATTCTTACCTAACCCTTTTTAGCTCATAAGCCCAAAGCTTCTCTGCAGCTGCTTCAGCATAGAGCTGAACATGGAGTGAGGCTGTCGTGGTTACTTTCTTAATTATTGTTGTTACTTGAAAATAGTCTTTATTTTTCTGCATCACACCCCCCATATTGATGGAACTTCTTTTTTTTTTACACGTATTTATGGTAGGGGTTCTTTTTGGGTACACATACTCCGAAAACTGTGATTGCGATTAGGTTCAAAACAAGAACCGATTGAATAGGACATCACCGCGGTTTAATTCGAAATAGCTTAGTTATAAATAATTTTCTAAATTCAGTTGATAGATGCGGTTGTTACAATTCAAACGGGAGTTCGACTAAATCACAACTAAAGCTCTTTCAAGTTAATGTCTATTTTCCAGAAAATGGTTGATTTTAAGCAAAATAAAGGTATTTAACATTGACTGAATAATTTTTTCCTGATAAATATACATGCCACATGTTGCTACCGAATTGAACGTTTAAAATCATCATATATATGCGTAAACAACAACAAACCATGAAAGTGTTTAGAATTATTGAATTTGCGATATTCTGTGTTTATAATATTGTTATCGAAATAATACAATATTTCTATCTTGAATAATTTCCCACTTTCCCGGGGCAAGCGATAAACCATTTCCCTGCGCGTCTTTACAGCCGAAAGAGATAGCTGACTAACTGCAATCATCTGAATTAAATATGTTTTCTCCTCTTATCAGAAATTTATCTCACATGAATTGCACATCTAATTAATCAACGATAGATAGATAAAATATTCCCTGTTCAAAAAAGAGAAACATGGCGTCATAAATTTGGCAATGAACGATAATTTTAATGAAACAATTTAAAAATGAAGATATATTATGGTTAAAACAATGAGCTGTTTGTCAGCTGGTCTATTACAAACCGGTGAAATCCTAAATCAGTCGTTGATTAATATTTGGAAATAATTTTGTTTTGGTCATTAATTGTTAAAATGATTCAAAGCAATCAAAAGTAATTTAAATTGTTCATTGGACTAAAAAGTATTAAGCTTAACGCCAAATTTGGGACGCTAAAATTATATTATGATTAAAGTGAGACACGTACGCTTTGAAAGCTTTTTAGAAAGTCTAAAATTACTTTTTGATAAATGATGAGATATTATTCGTCTCATGTTGTTTTGAAACAACGCAATCTAATTGACTGTGTAACGGAGGAACGTAAATTGTTTCAAGTAAAACTGACAGAAAGATAATACCTTGTATAATTTAAGCAGGATTAATGTACCAACAGCTTAAGTAGGAGAGTTCTGCGCGTCGATTCGAGAAAAACTCACAGTAGAAAATCATTTAATGTCTGGAATATTTCGTAAAGTAGGATTTGATCACCCCTGTTTTATCGATTAAGGAAGTTTGACAAATTCATGGAGGCTATACCTCATTGAATCGGATTTCATTGCATGCCAAGCCGAACGTTTGAGAGCCAATCTTGTATGTAAAATCTATTTGCTTTCTCACTTTAATTAGCACGCATTTTTTGAAGTTTAGAGGAAGTCTGTTCTTAAATGATCAACAGTGGAGAGCATTGAGATCTTTCTGTAATATCACAGTCTTCTTGGTTACCCTATCACCTGAAAATAGCAGTTGGTTTTCAGTGAAGACGTCTTGATATCTCATTGTAGTATACCAAACAGAGGATGGGAACAATGTCTGTGCCTTGTGGAACCCCGCTAGTGCTTGCGATATGTCTTGATATTGCTTATTGGGCATGTACATTAATATCTATCATATATTTTTTTTAAATTCCAACATCATTTTTGTGATACCAGTTGCTTAAGGTTCTCTAATAGTAGGCTGTGATTCACACAATCGAATGCCTGGTCAATTGCTACGGTCCAGTCGTCTACTGTTATTAGTGAACTTGATAGACAGTAACGATTCGTTCAAATATCTGTACTCTAATCTTTAAATTAACTGATTGTTTCCAAAATGATTTTTGAAAATAATTTACAACGAGAGACTTAATGTAGTTTGGAAATCACAAGTTTTAAAATAAAGATACGGTAATTAGCGACATCTGGTCAAAGTTTTTCCTCTATATTTAAGAGTTTATATTCCACATTCTCAATCAGCATGAATCGTGCAATTCACATGAGTTGGATTAAGCAAGCGGGTGAGTGGTTTGTATAGCAAGTGAGCGAATCGCTTTAATACTACTGGAGTTATTTCGTCAGCTCAATAAGACTTTCCTGTGTTTAGCCGGAATAATGCGTTGAGCACTTGTTTTAATGTGACATTTATTTCAGTTAGAATTGAAATTAAATATGTATTGCGTTATCTCTCGGGCTGGAGAGAGATAAATAAAAAAATATCAAATGATTCGGCTGTTTTCGATGCTGTTTGGCTCTTGGTACTGCTGACGTGTTCACAGTCGTAACTAGTGGTTTACCTAATTTTGATCGTTTACAATACGATAGAGGATTAGGGAATTGGACATCGTCATGCCTAATATCTGTTCGTGATAGTTTAGCTTTGAAGAGAGACTTGCTTACCTTTACCTTAGATAAACCCAATATTTTTCAGGTCTCTCATAAAAGATTTTGCCAGGGCTGTCGATACTTAAGATTGAGCAGTGAACATGCGCAATTTCCGATCATGCTACTACATGCTGACTTGAATGATAATGATGTACCGAAATTTTCGGTTAAGATAAGGTGTCCCAGATTTGATCTGACGTTTTACCGAAGACAGATTGAATCTGGTTCAAATGTTTCTGATCACCTAAACAAGAACATTAAATCTCTAGTGGGAATGAAGTAAATAACGAGACAACCAGCAAACAAATAAATAGATTCAAATTTTCTTTTCCTTCTAATCGCAGTAAGCTTGAGCTATATTATTTTTCCGGTTTGTTTTAAACAAATTGCTGATCAGATCGGAACATATATTTAGCTGATACTTAGCCAATTTTTTTATTCTATTGAATAGTTGTGTATCATATAAAACGAATTTGTAACATCCAAAAGTATCTACACGAACCAATTTTATTATTTGAGCTACGAATTAAAAGTTGCTTCACAATTCCTCAACGTGATATCTCTCAAACTTAAAGCTCAAATTTTTAATTCAATATACGGTTAAGAAATTAGGAATTAAGAAATCACTTGAACGCGAATTTAGACATGCTTTTGCATAGCATGTTACCTAATGTTTTCTAGCTAATTAATTCGACATAAGGAAGAAAGACAACCAAATACTTTTGCGTTTACGTAACTAAATCTCTGACCCAACAATCCGGAATTCAATGGCTAGAACTTAATTCGGCCCATCGGCGAAAAACCAGCTGTTGTTTACCATCTGTTCTTGCAAAATAATGATGGTTAAGATGACGAGTTTGATAAAAGATTCTTATCAATCTTAAGACATTTCACACCATATTTCACATATATTTTATCGCCTAACTCTCTCTGATAGATTTATTATAATCTTTGAACGAAATAACCATTAAAATACTTTGCTAATTGCGAGTAAACGTTTACTTTATCTCACTTAATCATAAAAATTAATGTGTGAAGATAGCTGTGAACTGATTGAGTTTCAAATAGGTTGTTCTAAAATCATAACAATCTTCAAAATAAACAGAAATATCTTATTAAGTTGTATAATATACGCGTTCTATAAATATTCTCCAAAATTAGGGCTGACATTGTGATCTAAAGATGTATGAGTATATTCCTCGTATATTGTACTATCAAAGTGGCTAAACTTCTAAACAGAAGATACTTTAATTAAAAGTATAATAAAGTACTGCAGGCGATAGTAATTAAATCCCGTCCTGTTACTGAAGGGAAAAGTTGTTATTTAGTTTTGCAGATTATTTCCCAGAAGTATCGACAGTTGTTGACGTAGACCATATAAGTCACACCCGCATGTATATTTCATAATCCACGCTGTCTGACATGACTATACATTCTGATTTCGGAGTTCTAATCTGTTCGACAGTGTTTTTAGCTATGAGGAGTGATAGGCCGATCAACGGCGGTTGCACGCTGTCGCCGTTTTTGAGTCCAGCAGACGAAAGCAGCACTAACTAGTTCCATGTTTGAAGATGTCGCTCCAATGATGCCTCCAATGTAAACGGAGAAAATGTTCTTCGCAGTTAGCATTTGCAACGCCCAAAGAATTTAAATTCATTGTACAAACATCTTTGTATCGCAAGTTCGGACGTAACTTTGTTATTTCTAGCATTAAACAAATCAAATCCGGCGTTCAATCAGACAGGATAATTTAATAGATCCTGAACATTTGTCTTTGTTTCTATTAGTTACAATAAACGTTTATTTTGAAATCGATGAACAACCCCGTTCTGATATATACCTGAAAAAATAAATACACCATCTATCTGAAACTAGCTTTGAATTTTAAGCTCTCTGAAATGCGTCTATAAATTTGATAGATCGAGTTTACAGCTTATTTATTCGTCAGTTTACAGTGCCAAATTCATTAAAAATTCGATGTCGTTAACCAATTTATCGCTGTTCCATGATTTATTGTAGACAATTTTCGTTCACTACTCAGTGAATTTGACTCTGTAATGCATTTTAGCTAAAAGTAATCAATACACCCGGAAGATACTGTCATCAATATTCTACAAATACTACATAGTTATACATTAATTCAATCAATAGCGATGATGTTCCATTCACATTTTGTAATAAATTTTGTTTGAGTGAACGCCCACCACTGAACAAACTGAAAATATAACTCAAATAAAAAATGCGCATTTGTACATGAAGACTCAGGTAGTATATCTCATGTTTACATTGATTACTTATGGGCTGCTGGCCATAATTTATTTGAGGTTGGTTTGATAGTTCACATCTGAAAAAATATCTTTTGGGCGTGCAAGTGCAGCGAGTAACATTTAATAATCTATGTATATATCCTCGGACATAATTCAGTCTGCCCCACAATAAAGAAATTCTGCTGAACGTAGACCACACAAAAAGCGTGCCATCACGAGTACGGATGTGAATTTTGTGGAGGTGCTTGCTGTTCTCAAATTGCATTGCTAAATCTCGTGTAAGGTTGTGGAATGAGAGGCTTGTTATCCTAACCAATAGCCATTACTGACCGAAGTATGTCATACAAGACGATACTGTGCAATTAAATGAGATAAGTGAGTTGTTAGTGTTGGCCTCCTTTTGTCTATACCGATCATGGATGTGCATCACAAGCACTTATTGGTTTCAAATGCCTAAACAGTCCGATTCGGCAGGAACAATCTTTCCAGAAGTGTTCACAGCGATAAACAATACTACGTTGGGCGGTATGAGTTACACGCTGAGAGCGTGATCTAAAATCAGCAGTTCGAAGCAGTACTTTCTGTTCATCAGCTTGCAGATAACGCTTTATATAGTGCCTTCTATGTGAGCGCTCAACCCGAGGGTCATTGTCAAATGCCTTCACATATTTTTTTCAAAACGTTTTTATATTGAAACAACGGTCTGCTTAATGGTTGAATTTAGGATTTCAACTTACTATAAATAAGATTTGGTGGAACACGGTCATTTTGAATTCTGTTCACAGGACCCAGACAACGTATGCGGCGCTATCGTAGTATAATGAGCATTCTTTGTCGACCAGCATTAGAGAGCATTTCAGCAATTAAGTAATATGTAAAAAACGTGACAATTTTTTATTAGGACTGATACCAAGTTTTTCGCAACTCAGGCTCCTGATTACGTTGGAATCATTTATGGACTTTTGAAAATACACAAGAATTGTCACTTTGTATAAACCGTGTTATCACTTGCACATGGGATCATTTTAAATTTATTCTGGACGAGAGATTGTACAAAATGTTCGTCAAAAGAATATTTTATAAAGTAGTAAAACGTGGAAATATATTTTAGAATTCTGTTCAATAATATGTAAATTGAAAAAGTGTATCTATTTTCAGATCTTTGATTGGAAACAAAATATCGCGGCTGAATTCCACTGCTTTTTGTGGAACTAAAAATCTCAGAACACTGTGAGTTTTTGTATACAAATTTTAATGTTTAATGGAATATATATTTTTATATATATCGATCAAAAACAAAAATAATTTGATAGAAATAAAGAAATAGCTATTTGGAGGTTTGCTTTTCTTAAGGAAGTTTCCTGGTTGCAAAACTCTAATCTTCGCCGATATCCCATGGTGGGAAATAAACGGCCGTATCGATGTTCGCAAGAAGAGTAACGAGCTCAGTCTAATCCTGTCAAACGTTCCAGAGGCTATCAATACGATGGAGGCTGTTAAACAACAACGAAACCACTACAAACAGTTTTTACATCGTAGAAATATTAGAAGCTCGGGAGTGTGTCTTTGCGAGTACCTTCAGGAGGCCCCTGTCATCCAAATACAAAGGTGATGGACCAAATCCTTTGAAACTCACTTTCGTAACAAATGCTATGACAGACTTCATCAGACATACGTGTCGACGACACAGTAAAAATATTCCAAGTGATGACAGAATAAGCACACTAAAAGTAGCCTAAGTAACACAAGCTGAAACATTGCCGTGCAAAGATACTGAAAACTCAAACTCAGAAGTCGGTTTAAAAAATCATTTAACGATCATTCACCATTACTCCGATGAAATATTGAAACTTTTTTGAAGGATATTTGTTACAATTTGTATGTAAATATTGCATGTTTTGTTCATGTTTGAAATTTACTTTCGTATTGAATAATCCAAATATCAGGGGTAGGAAAAATACGAAAAATACCTTAATAAATTCGAAATAACCTTATAAATTTATTTTAATAATTTTAAGATTGTAACTACAAATCCGCTGCACAATTTCTCATCTACATGAAATCAGGTATATTCAATGAAAATGCTATTCAGTAAAGCTGCTGATAGCATTTTTACATTTGAACCATGCTTTGTAAATGTATGATTACTATGAAATAATATTTCCTTTGACTATCATTTAATCATCAAACAATTTCTTCCCATTATTATTTATATAAAATGCGAAGTAGTTGTGACCATTGGTATGTTTAAAATATCAACACATCGAATAAAGTTACAGTTACAATATGATAATATATTTTCCATGAGTGTTACCGGTTGTCTTTCACTCATCTTCATTGGCAAGAGCTTAGTGTTTTTTGGCCATCACTAGTGTTTGTATATGAGAACTTCTGGTAGCTATGGGGCGTTTAGAATCTATGCAAGCGTAAGAACTGACTCGCTGAGTTGAAAAGTGCCCACACCGCGCATGAAACTTAGATTCTAATCACTGAAGCGACATCAGCATGAATGCTCTCTGGTGACGTTTGCTTTCATGCATCGCAACACTTTTTTCGCGCCTCTACATGACGGAAGCTGAATGCTGTCCATTTAAAGAACATCTTGAACATATTTTGAATGGACAAATTAACGAATGCCTAAAGATGGTTTACAAAGCTTGTTTACCCTACTACGACAGCGCTGCCTACGCTATTTTTGTCTTGTGTACATAATTTACAAAGATCGTATTACAAAAGATGGACTCCATGGTGAGTTACAACCAGGAAGTCGACCTTTGGACAGACCACACTTGCGGACAGAAGACGTTTTCCAAAGAGATATGAAAGCTAATGCATTGTGGCTCACATCCCCAGCACTTACACTTCACAACTGGTTTCTGGCTGAAAGCTCTTGGTATCGACCATATCTAGGTATTAAAAACTTGATATTGATCTCTTACTTTGGAAGCAGTGTAAAATGTCATCTGCAAGCCGGAAAATGGCAGATGCTGCTTTCGGCTGCTGTTCGTAGACCAAGCTATCAGGTGGATCACGTAAGTTCACAAAGGCGGTCCGCCTTGGGGAAGAAAAATCCTTATCTCAAAACTCCACTGTATTGTGTCTACATCCAATCGTAGAAATGGCTTCTGGAGTCGACCTCGAGGAATAATCTGGGGTCGGACTCCCGTTAGGCAGTCCGAAGTTGTATTCAACTTTGTCCTGCTAACTCCTGCGACAATATCGTTGTCTAAACGTAACAGCCTAGATGTTCCTTTGGTTCCAGTGTGTTGTGGAGAGATAGCACTTGTTGCATGGAAAAAGCTGGTTGGAGTAAATCTTAATGCACCAAGTGAGAGGACACCCCATTCCACTTTTTTGGATAATAACAATGGAAGCAGCAGATACCGGTTCAAAGCTATGGCTCGACTGGCGGAGAGCTCAACGCTTAGGGCTGCTTTAACCGGTGGACAGATTTTCAGGTTTCATTGGACGGTTTCCGCCCGCCAAAAGAAGGGCAACCCCCAGTCAATAGGCTTTCATATCGTCACGGTATGCTATCCTCATTGGGTTCATGAGGATTAGGAATAAACCGAAAAGCAGACTGTATAGTTCCGCATCAGCAAAACGAATTACTAAACAACAAAGTTTAGCTCTCAAACTTGGAACCTGGAACGTACGTTCCGTGCTCCAATGATTTAATGACGACATTCGAAAAGCAGATTTTTAGAAAAATCAATTGTTTAACAATGAGCGGAAACGGTTAAAATTTGACTGGTTTGAAGAAGAAGAGAAGAAGAAGAAGAAGTAAGGAGAAATTGACTTTATTCGAAACACACGAATTTTCAGCTGTTTTTTAAAATAAGTTCACCACAAAATTTAAAAATATGATGAACATGTCCCGACATCGAGTTAACAATTGTCGACTGAACGATTTTTCTTTGTCCGTCTTAATTGATTGTCCCTACTATCCAGTTTACTAGTCAAAAGTTTTTGGGTCAAACGTTTTCACTGCAAGGCCCGGTATCTCGTCTTCGTTCTAAAGTGCCGTCCCAAAATTGACCTCCGTTGACGAAACTATTTGGACGCATTTTACCCTTGGAGAAAATTAATTGTATGCCTGGACGATTTGAAGGTTCCCGCCAAAAGAGACGCAAGAGACGCGGATTAACTGACACTGATAAAAAAGTAGCAGAACCCCAAGCAGGCAGTGTGATGGAAGGATTTGGACTGTTGTAAATCTAAAGATCATCACTGGTACCATTACGTTGATCACGTTTATGCCCAACGCCTCACTGCGACGGCCTGCTGAAAAGAGTTTTTATATAACCTCTCAAAACCGTCTTCCGAAAACGTGCCCACAAGAAACTGTTTACTGTTATTTATTGCTTCAATGCCAGAGTTGTTGCCGCGATTACGAGTCTGGCAAAACTGTATCGAAAGGTGCGGAGCTGGTTAAAACCACCTGAAAAATGGTTCAACGCCTTTTTTAGACACTATGCATTTAGTAACCGCTTATGTCAGTAACACGCTCTTTAAACAAAACCCACAGCCAAACTCTTGACAAAATCATTCACTTAAGCATTGGCGATTCCCATTCTTGTTAGGGCGCACTAATATGGCATGCGTACTTCCTCATCAGATCATATCGAAGCGCTGATGCGGACAATAGCCATTCGCTGGTTGTGAAAAACTGAAGTTCCCACAGACGAGATTTCATATCCTCAAATTGTTGCTAAACCAATGGATAGGCGTCACTCGCATGTGTAAATCTAAATTAGCCCCGCAAATTGCAAAAGCCTTCAGAGTCGAGTTCAATAAGTCAACCCCATAGAAAACTGGGAATCGCTAAAAAGCTGCAAATACCGAGTTGCACTTTTAACTTATGGTTCGAAGAAAGCTCGAACGAGCGACTTGTTCTTAACAAAAGCTTACGATATACCTGCTGTGTTGGGCGAGAAACGGTCAGCAATCTTGAAGTTGAAAGGTGTGCCAACAGATGAAAACATACGACTTCTAAAAGCAACAAGATTCAAGGTCCAACAGACAGCAAGACGATGTGCAAATGACTATTAGACTGAAAGTAGTCTCAAAATCAAAAATGATGCGGATACTGGAATTTTTCGTGTTATGTATGATGGAATCAAGAGATTCATTGTTCCAAACAAACTTAAAAGGGCTTTCATTAAGTCTGTATCTGGTACCCCAATTGTCAAAAAACTCAGTAGATGGGTAGAGCATTTCTCCTCTCTCTACCATAGGGACAGTATGGTTAATGTTAAGCGGTTGGCAACCATTGAACATCTAGATTCTCCCTATACTTTTGGTCAGCTCAATTGGGCATTCGAAGAATGTTATTAATTCGCTCAGTTTTCATTTCTCAAGTAATTAAAACGATTTCTACTGAAACCAAGCAATCTCACAATGCAGAACAAACCGATAGCCACTTTTAAATCAACGTCAGACTAATGCAGCAATATTTAATTATTTTCAGAATACTTACAAATAATCAAATCTCGGAAATTGAAAAAGATACATTTACTTGCCTGAGTAAATTGAAACGATTGTAAGTATTCTTGTTTTGTTTTTGAATTGGCATATTTCCTCTGCTATTTTGCACAATCCCAATTTGTTAACAAGCTGTAAACTAGTAGTAAACGCATGTTGGTTTACAGATCAAAACAGTAAGACAACGGATTAAAATATCCCAAGACTTGTTTTGACATATAAAACCGAAAATATATAAGGTGGATGACGGCCGGCAGCAAAAAATGTAATGTTAGAATTATTTAAAGAAATGGTTTTATTGACCAATGTGTCATTGTGTTCATGTTCCACGGTTTCCGGTCGTCGCTGCTTCCGTTGCCGTCTTGCACCGGTGAATCCTTGTGCATGTAGTTCGCGTTCCAAAGTTCTGCGCCAAGTTTCCTTGGGCCGTCCCCTTTTTCGTTTACCTTGCGGATGCCAGTGCATGGCTACTTCGTATGCGAACTGGGATCCATCCTGCAGACATGACCGAACCACGGATCTGTTGTCATCGTTTCCGTAGCAATGTAGGTTTTACGGGATAGGGTTGCTAGCCCTAAGCTTAACCCTCCTCCTTTCTCAGATGGGCTTAGGACCGTCCTTGGCGGAGTTAAGTAAACCATGCAGAAGTTGTGAATTGCTGAATAAAGTTTTATATAAATTCCATCGTCAATTAGGTGTCTAACATAAAGCATAACAAGAATCACAAAGTGATTCCGAATCAAGTGATCAATACGCTTCAGATCGATTATTGCAGAGCTGCGTTCATATTGCTTTGATTCACGTGGAATTTTCATCATTTCAAACAATCAAATATTTTGTTAGAGAATCTGTGAGCAATTTGTGAGCGGAATCATTACCGCGGATTCTACATATTATCTCAATAGCTAAGATCCTCATATCGCATCGGATTATCAATAAAAAACAACTCTTACTATAGACTGTTATCTGGAAAACATGTTTTAAATCTAATCTAACTTGAATGCCGCTGTTATACAGGGTTCGTACAAGGAACCAGGGTGTTCAAACGCAGAATCACATAGTGATTACTGGTAAAGCACTTAGGACGCTCATGGATGACCAAAGTAACGTGTGGTAAAGCGTGATGAGTAAGTGTTATGGATGCGAGTGATACATTGCTTTAAAATCATGTGCATTTTAAGTACAAAACAATTAACTGAAACTTTTCTGCGCAAGTCTAGCAATACGTCCTCTATATGAAATTCTTTCACATACATCGCATGGTGCTAACTAACTACGTGATAATCCCTGATTCTATATTCACAAACGGCCTAACTACTATTTGAAATAATTATTCTACCCCTAAAGGAACGCTGCATTTTTGATTTTCTGTATCATTTTCCAGACGTTTGAATCGGAACCGACTCACATCAATCTATAAGGAAATGTTCAGTGGCATGATTAATCTACAGAAAATGTGAGTTTACTGTAGTTTGAATATTCTTTCTCGATTATTGAAAACTTTCCCTGAACGATTCGCAAAATTAGGTACCGATAACGCACTCATTATAATTATTATTAAATTAACACAATGCTTTACCTGTTTTCAGTGACTTGCGGCAAAATTATCTCACATGCATTCATGCTGGATCTTTCCGTGGTTTGTCGGATTTACGTCAATTGTAAGTTGTGCCTATATCTTCTTGCGAACTGTTTTTGTTCGACGAGAATTTCGATATTAATTTTTTGTTGATAAAAACCGTAGAATTAAGTAACACATTAAACGAGCCTTTGCAGTGTTAAGACATTTATACGAAAAAAGCAGGTACGATAAGAAAAATTGATAGTCAAATATTCCAAAGAGCTAATGTAGAAACAATTTCACAACAACTTCCTGGAATATATTCAAGAAATGAAAAAAAGGAAATTTTGAGGACAATTTTCATGCATGATTTCAATTCCTGTCATGATAACTACATTTGTGGTTTGACACTTGCCACGTAAGTAATAAAATTGAAGCTGCTAACAAAGGATCAAAGATATTGAACACTGTTATAATACATGAGTTGATTTCTTAATCATGTAAAGAAAAAAATTATATTATCAGTAATAAACCAAGGTGTGGCTAAATGATTTAAGAATACTCAAAATGAAAGATTAAAATTTTTCACCCATTAAGTATGAATCTGATTTTCAGTAAAACGAATCACTTGTACTTTCGAAATAAAGCGAACATTATCTGTTGTTCAGGTACATTTCTCATAATCGAATTTCGTGGATAGCTGGCGATGCGTTCGACGAACGAACCACTTTGCGTACACTGTAAGCGATTGATCGTATTTTATCTTTCAAACTAGTTCGGGTTTCAATTAAGAAAATGGTCATTATATAATGTATATGTGTGATGGATTACTAGCATTCATCATGAAATTTAAAACGAATTCGAAAGGAGAAAACATTCTGGCTCACCTAAACCCTACGTTTATTAGTAATAATGTACCAGAAAGCAATTTATACCTCCTCGGCTTACATTATTACTGTGTAATCAGCGACAAAATGTTGGAAAAACAATATGAGCGTTCACGTAAAATAGTGTTAAAATTGAACGCTGTTCCATTCAATTTTTCGATATAGGCCACTATAACATAGTTTCATACTGCAAATTATGTACGAAATTTATTTGGATGCATTGGAGTTCGTGGATTTATTCGAACTAACCGTTATCAACTAAGGTCTGTTTTCACCGATTATTGTATCGTTGTCAAACGCAAAAATATGTAATGCACCACATTCATTAACCAATGTGACCTTAAAATTTCCACGCATACGTTGAGAAAAATAGTTAAATGGGCATATGTTGCACATATGTTGTCTTGAATCTGTTATATATAAGGCATGGAAATTGCAGTATTTATCGAGAGATTAAGTTCCTTAAATTCAACGCAAGAGAAACAGGTTATTTACAATATCAGTTATCATGTTAAAGGATTATATTAATAATAGTATGACATTTTAATTTTCCAACATAATATTTGGAGTATGATTATTTCTGCCTAAACTTTACTCGATGGCTTGAGACGAACATCGTGTAGCAATCTATTGGTAATATTATTTTTATCTAGCATACTGCAGGGGTATAGAAGAGAAATACTTCAGTGCAATAAAGTCCAAACTGCATATACTTTTCTGACGTCGTTTATTTTTTTAAAACAAGATTCGAGGACACTCGATCCAAAATTGCCGATTCTTCCCTTAAATCAACCTTTTTCACAAACGAATCCCACGAGACAAAACCTGTTTATTTATGTGATCCAGTTTACCAAAAATCTGTTCCTAACATTTCTGTATCACGTGTCACTTTGATCTGATTTGTCAATTGATTTTGCATCAAATGGTCATTTTTAGGCCTTCACAACGTATGGCTTGTTTGACCGACTTCAAATATGGTATATTGTTTGATAGTGGGTGACGTTATCCAATTTCATAAATTTCTGAGCATAAGGTCGATTGAATAGTTCTGCAGGTCGGTTGGTTGGTCGATCATACCGAGACCGAAATTATTACGAGTTCGTGATTGTCAACACAGGGATTTTGGCACTTTTTGGTCTTATGCTGTATTGGAATCCGAAATATCGTGATTAACACTTATCCTCAATAAACGACACAATTCCACAATGTTAGAGTCACCATTGAAAATATTTTATCATCCCCTGGTAAAGAGAAAATGTATTTGCAAGCAACAAACCAGTTTGATTTTATTTTTATAATAAGTGTATCTATATTGGTCTCTTTAGAGGAACTGTCATTTAATACGATGAACGTGATCACATCAAATTTGTTACTTTCGATGGAGATATTATTCACAGTGCGCCAATAAGCTTGAACATATTAATAAAAAATTTCAGAATGTTTCGAAAACGGTTGTTTATACCTAGTTTTTTCGCGCTTTCAGTGACTTGAAAGACAATAAGTTCAAATGTGATTGCGCTTTGTTACCACTGATCGAACGGTTGCTTAAAGCCGGGAATTTGTTGGCTCTGCATCAGTCGGGTGGAATCTGCCACACACAGGATGACCAAACCCCCATCCGGTTCGACCAATTACCATATGTGCTTTCGTCCAAATGTGTCGGTATGTTCCACTTTAATGATTTTTACCGATTTCGCTTTCTCTAAATACGTATGATAAAGTAGTTTTGCTGTCTCCAAATCGCTACCAGAAACACCACGGAAACGAACGCAATGTTATGATTAAAAGGAATGGTGACCAATAGATGCGTATTCATCTAATATATAAAATTCACTTGGCAGCGTATACATGTTTGACGTTCTTGTAGAAATTGTTTATAAATGCAACGTTGTTGAACACAAACTTGAAAGCATGGCCTCCAAAGTAATTAAACAACTCTATGCTGTATGGTATATAAACTCAATCGAGCACTCCACCTGGATTTTAGCAAATTTTTATTGACAATTCGTCGTTTTTTAGTGGAATACTGTTTGAACATTATCATGTGATCGCAGCAACATTTTGGTTCTACAACATAATTGTGTTATGTATATGTGCTTCATTATCTTGCTTACCATTATAATATTCGCAGCAAACCAACCAACAATCACATGTCACTGTTGAATATTAATGGACAATATAAAGAAAAATATACAATCTCAATTAGCTTTTCACTCGTATCGTCGACAAACACCTCGTGGGGTTGACCTGACTGAATGTGATGTTGATTAGACTTAGTCACTATGACAAAATGACGTAGGATATTTAGACAAGTCAAGCGCTTTTCTCGCAAGCAATCTGCCATCGGGAAACAACGCAGAACCGAGCTTGTTTATATCCGACCACCCAATTTGCCGCCAAAAATTAATGAAGCCTAAATTAAGGGAACACAATTGGAGCTGCCGTGTTTACATTGAACAAATTGAGTTTGCCCACTAGCACACATTGATTAAACCGCGAAATTTGATCCCAAACCCTAATTAATTATGCGGCAGTTTTCTTTCGAGTTGAGATAAAAAAATGTTATAAGTTTAGACAAACTTTTTTTGAAAAAAATATATCACATTAGTCTCGGGATAAAATAGAAATTAAATTTTATTATAGGATTTAGGAGGATTGTAAATTTTTCAATAAAATTGGGGTTCATTTTATCACAAGTACTTAAATAAATTCGCTTTCAGTTTGGTTGGTATTCAAGATGTAGAATTTGGACAATCGAATTCTGCATGAGAACTGCTTTATAAGCGGCATTCAATCAGCAATTCTGTTTTAGATTCGTAGCTATATTGAAAGAGTCGACAACTGTTACATAAGCGTAGCATACCCAACCATATAGTTGTATGTTTGAATCCAAAATTTTACTGTTTTTCCTTAGTGCATTTGATTTTCGAGCACCATACTTACGAATGTTAAAACTGCAAATATCACACTAGAAGGTTCAGCGGAGTTCGCAATAAAATTACTGTTTCAGGACGCACAGTCACAGTTAGATGAGTACAAACAGCGTGCTCTATTCGGTAAATGCAGTAGAAGGGGAAGTGGACAAATATTTATGAAATCATTCATGAGTTTGTTTTCTCGTCACTGACACGTTGTGTCACTTCAATATGTAGTAAGATTGTGAATCGCAGTAAAACTTACTCAATGGTCCATTAAAAGGTTGATTCACATTTTCATATTAACAAACAAAAGATTTGACAGTTTATCGATTAAATAAAATATGTATTTTAATAAAGGCGTTTTTGATAAAATGTGCTTGTATTCAGTTGATGGTTTATCATTTTATTAGAGGCCCTTTTCGGGGAAGTTTTTACTGAATAATAAAACATCATTGTTGTTGTGTTGTTAATATTGATTATGCTATAACTTTCAAAAAGATTCATGAAAATAAAGTTTGCGATGAATCAGTTATAGCAGATTATTCTGTAACGTTTAGCTTCTGAGAGAAGCTTCGTCAGATCAATGATTTCAGTACGAACGGGGTTGAGGTTTAAACTCCATGTAAGGTTGTAACCTCAGCTTTATCACTTTTAAGTTATCCAGATCAACACTATGATAAAAACCATGGTATATCGTATGCCACAGTTGTGATGTTGAGGTACATTTCGGTGTATATCAATAGTGTATTTCAGTCACTGTTCTATCATGTGTAGCAACTCGATAGCGATACCAACAATGACAAACGAGCTCCATCAAGAAATTAGTTCTCGACTTGGTTGTCCCAGAAGTTAAATTAAACGTTATTTGAACTTAGTCAAACATCTGGAACCAAAAATAGAAAGTGACAAGCTACGGTCTCTCTATTGCATGTCAATAACGCCTCCAAAAAATAAGTAGAATCTTTTACAATGCAGGTATAACAGTGACATATAAGAGAGGTTGAGCGCTCCGCTCATTATTAATGTACTTTAAAGATAAGACACCGTTAGTTTGAGGAATTGATAAGACGAGGTGTGAAAACTTATAGGGAAAGACGCTGCTTGGGAGCAGTTGAAATATCGATGACTGGTGTGAATTCGGTCAACAATCTAGATGAGACTGATATTTCTACCTGCATCGGGTAAGGATTAACTTGGGAAGCGACTCATGCAGACGCAGCTGAAGCAAACACGCTTATTAATCATTGGATATTGTTCACACCTGCACTGACTAAGAAATCGAACGATTATACAGCAGGCATCCTATATGGATTAATATAAGTGACCTATAATGCGCACACGTATTACACAAGTAGTCAGTCCCCGGAACTTCTTAGCCCTCTACACACCAAAATAAACAATTAGGGGTGTAACACACTAGGAGGATCAGTTTATCGTGATCACAGCTTAACTTTAGATAACTTAGAATTGGTCCAGTGAATTAATTTAAACTTGAACGCTGTTCGTACTAACAACGTTGGACTGACAAAACTTCTGTGTCAGAAACGAAAATTTATCAAAAACGCTGCTCTAACTGATTCACCGCAAACTTTCTTTACATGAATATAGATTCCAGATCGGCCTCAAATATATTACGGTACCTTGCTGACCACAGAATTATTCATAAACCCTCCAATTTTACAAAAGTCAAATTAGGAATTGATAATTAAGTGCCGCGTTAAAATTGTTGAACGATTCAACAAAATAATAAAACATGCACAATCCGGCGCGTCCTGTAACTCATGACACGGATGTATTCGTGTTATTTTCAATAAAACTCTATTTGTTGCAGAGTTTCGTAATTTCAATTCTTACTTGGTAAATATTTCAGTGAAAATAAAACTAACCTTTTTCAATTAATCTTAATTCCAAAGCAACTTTGGTTTGTTACTCATCTTTATTCGGACCGCATTATCCTACAGTGTTCACGATGAACATTTTACAATGCATAAAATGTATAAAATGTTCATCAGTAAATATCTCAAACTTTTAGGCTTTTGGGTGAGCATTCCCAGGCTTCAGAACTGAGTTAATGATTTACCTTAATCGCTTTCAGTCGAGACACAAAATTTCCGCCATCTCCTTTTTGACTATGCACACTTGAATACAAAAAATGTAAAAATGTGGCTGGTTCGAACATTTTATACGATTAAACCCCGTTAGGTTAAACACGTAAACACCCATCCCTGTGCAGCAAACTTAGGGTGAACGAGACTGAATACAAAAAAGTTTTTCTTCTGGTTTTAAATGTTCCGAGCTTAAACACTGCACTCTGAACAATCAGAACTACATTTTTTGATGGAGACTACAATACTCTCAACAGATTTTTAAAATAAATGCAGTGGCATGCATGGAACACATTTAGTGCGACGCAAAATAATTTTGTAGCTAACTTACCGTGACACTTTCATTATACGATTGGACTAATTTTTCGTAACTAGATTTCAGATAACTAATCTCACGAGGTTAAATAATTGCAATGGAGAAGCCTGAAATATCTCGCACTGAGAAGCCTGAAATTTGACGAGGGTGGGATCAGTTACAGTCAAGCTTGATACAGTTGCTGAAAAGTGAACCAGATTTGGCTTGAGGACAATGGTGATAGAATATTTGCGATACACTGAATAATTAGTGCAATTTAGTTAAACCAAAACTCGCGAAAATTGTGTTTGGTTGGCATTTTTATAGCTAGAGTAAAAAGGCGTTTTTCTGTTAATCCAACATGAAACTGGCCGATATACATGGGTTTATCATTTACTGTTATATCAAATACAGAGAACTGAATATTTTTTCGTTGAATTCACGCTATTAAAATGACTAGTTTAAGCAACGTAGGGGGAATAAGGCACTAGAAATGTCTGATCCACACTGTATCCCAAATATAACTTTGCAAACAAATTTTCACACTTCTTCAAAGTTCATTGAACGTATTATTTACTCTCTTCACTTGTTGATGGCAAACAACTAGGAAACAGTGTGTAAGTGAAGGGAACCTGAGCACTCCTAAAATGGTAATTTTCCAAAATAAAGAAGGTAGTTGTTCATTTGTCACTTTAAACTACACAAAGGAAATTCACAAGCACATCATTTACTATATATGAAGAAGAACTCGGTTCAATTTTGCGGACTATTTACCTAACTTGCATTCAATTTCAAAATCAACGTGGATGATCATAAGATTCTTCATCACCTTCCAAATTTTGAGCTCAAATTTATTCTAGTCAGCTCTAGGGTAATCGTACGTCAAACACATTATGTTGTCTGAAACTGAATAAATCTGCTTTTTATGTATCTGTGATAATAGGGAACTTTGAACTATATTTATCCAGATTTATCTTTAGAATAAGGAGGGAGATTACAATCGTGGATAATGTTTAAACCACAAACAATCAACGAGCGTTACATGATCTAATAACCAGCAACCAAATTATGTAGATGAAAACCCCTGAGTTGAACACGAACCATGGTGAAAAATGACAGAAATGTCGAATTTATATCGTTATTAAACAGCTGGCATAGCAGCCTGAAATGTTTCTAGTTAAATAAATTATTGTGTGCGACCAGCTGAGAAATAGAATTGGAGTAACAAGATAACTAAGTTTTCAAGGCCTTCAGAGTAGTCAATAGATAAATAGATAACCGATAGTAGATAGATAATAGATAGATAGATGATTGGGCAATAAATAGATAGATTAATTGTGAATAGATGGTATTTAATTCAATGCTAGGTAGTTTGAATATCTATATATAATATATATATATATATATATATATATATGCAGGGTTACTTACCTATTTTGTTTAGTGCTATTTCTACATTAGTAATTATCTAATTGTTGTCAGCTTTAAGTTATGTTATAATCTATCCATCACAAAATGTTTTGTTTAGCTTTTGAAAACAGCAATGAAATGAATTCCGTTTACTTTTTGTCTTCATCGGGCTTCCCAATTGTCTGGCTTCAAACTAGAACGCCATGCGGTCAATAGCCCACCCATGTTGAACGCGGAATTCCATTTTAGAAGGAATTCATTTGTTTACAATTGAAATTATCACAATTGTGTTGCAGTTTCTATTAAGATAGTGGTAACAGATCAATTATTTGTTCATGGATTTAGCTGAAGATGATTTTCAAACGGAACCAGAGGTGTGCGCACAAGTTCAAAAGAAGTGCTCTTCGCTGTGTCAGTGTAATGCTGACGGAACTGTGGACTGTAAAAATCGAAGATTGACAGAAATACCGTCGGATCTTCCCATGGATATGATTGAACTGTAAGTAATATGCCGCACAAAATTAATTGAAGTATTACAACCGCGATCCAGTTCAACAAAATGTTTTACTAGATTTTCACGGTCTCAACGCGTTGTTTTTTAGATCGTTGTTTACATCATAATTCCATCTCACAAATAGTTCGAAATGCTAAAATTAAAATCAGATACTCAAAATCACTGTGGGAATGAAACGGGTTTACATTTTAAGTTCATTTTTGCCATTTAATCAAATTTCTACAGAAATTAAGCTGAATAATGTTTTCGTCTTAACAGGGAGTTTTATTTTCCCTGAGCAAATGGATAGCGAAATTTAATGGTATTTGCAATTCTCATCATATAATTAGTGAAATCGTTTAGCCTTTGTCTGTTTTCGCGGAACAACAGTCAAACATTTCCGTCAGCAGTATGTGATAAACATATTTCTCAATGGTCTACCCACTGATTCGATTGTACGTTTCATCATGTTATTAAATATTACTCTACTTCATCAATAACTAAATAGATGATATACTTGCTTGAGTAATGTAATTTTAAACGTAATCATAAGAATGTGTTTCCATTTAACCTAGCCAATATGTTCAATTTAGTGTTGCGATTATTTCCACTTTACTAACACTACAACCAGTTTCTGACTGTTTGAAATCATCCTGTGGAGTCAGTAACTGTAGAGTCAGTGAGCCGTGAAACAGTGGTTATGTAGTAAAATAAGATATACTGTTAGTTAGGGTGTACACAATGAAAAATAATATTTAAATACAAAATTACAAATTGATTTTGGTCGAGTGCTTACAACGCTTAACAGCTCACTGTCTCCAATGGTTTACGGCAAACACCCAGGATACGGCTGTGGTTTTCTATTCTGTGTGAGTACAAAACAATATTCTCAGTTTAACGTTCATGTTAATGCTGTTAATGGACGCATCGAATGAATCGGATTATATAAAATGTTAAGATGTATTTTTGAATCTCACAAATTACAATAAAAATGATTATGAGAATAAAAAACATAAATTGCGTAATTTATGGACCCATAATTAGAATTCGGTTGTAGATTTGGTTCAAATTTTTTGCACCAAAAATTTCAGTGTCATCTATTATCGATATGTGTTACTTCCCGGTCAAATGTTTCCTTTTTGCAGAAATCTCGGATCGAATTATATTCGCTCGTTGAACAGCAGTTCATTCTTGAACTATCCGAATTTGAGAAAGATGTGAGTTTTAAACACAAAAATATAACCGGATCTGAACAGAATATTGCTTTGATGTAATTCATGAGTTTGTTAAAATGCAATTCAAATATTAGTTTGCGGAAACAAATCAGCTCACCGTTTCAAAGACATATATTCACAAATGGAACATGAAAAAATCAACTTGTCTATAATTTTGAAACAATCCGAAATGGCGAATAGACAATTACCGTCTCAACTGTTTTATTGCCCATTTCGTGGAAATTCTCGGGAAAAAATGTGCGATTTCAAACTGGGCTAAGCTGATGAAACGTTCCTGGAAATAATTTTTAATTGATAGAATCCCAGTGTAATATTTCGAAATATTTCCGAAAGTATTAGTGAAGAATCTAAATGCTTTTTCATGACAAATGTTTAGGAAAATTTTGGTATACCTAGAATTAATTTATTTATCTATTTATTCTTCAGGATATTGGACGGAAACCCGATTGAAAATATCGAACCCGGTACTTTTGCTCATTTATCCAATCTCAACTCATTGTAAGTCATTGGGAATGATTTCGGAGAACACCACTGAAAACATGTAGAATCGTGGTGGAAATTTAGAAATTTGTCTTTTAATCACCTAGTGGTTGTTGTTTATTTTAATTTAAAGAAACGAATCGTACATTCAATATCGTGGGACATTCGAACTCTTAATTATCAAAAGCTTCATCAAGGTGCTGAGATATTGGCTTCAAAGATTAATTTAATCGCGGACTTGATAAAATAAAAAATTAAAAATGATGCTGATGTTGTAAGTATTCGTTCATGAACGGTTAGCTTATATCGTTAATCACCTGCATATATGTTTGCGTAGAACTTATTTGTAAACGCTTTTATGAAAACCGTTCGATCTCAACATTCTTCCTTTCGCTGTCTATTCTGGTGCAAAATATTAGGTATTGTAAATCCGAAGGGAATCATTGGCGCGATTCTATGAGAAAATAAAATAAACTTCAAAGTGTCTCGCATCTTGTTTTTTCGAAAAATCTACGTGTTAATCATTTTGTCGTAACGGGTTCATTACTTTTCATCAGAACCAAGGTAAACTCCAGTATCGAATGTTTGTGTTTGGGTTGTCAACAAAAATTAGAAATAACAATTCTTAAGTTTGATGCGCTAAAATGAGTTTGTGATGTCTAGGCAACTAGAGGCATCCGAAAATATGTGGAGTTCATTGCATTTAGCAGAAATGATGAACTACTAATTTGCAATCTCTAACAACAATAACCTCTAACATGCTGATCCTGATCTTACTGTCCCTACCTGATGAGTGCAAACAGCACGAAACCGGTCGTGGGGTGTGTTGTGACGGAAAAGCATGCAAACGTATATCTTGTTACTAATTTGCAAGTTTTTAAACATCAAAGACATTTCTTTCGAGGCTGAACATCGTCATAAATGTGGCAGTAACCTATGCACCTAATCTGCAGATCGTTTGTTAGGTGGATATAAACCACTCGAAAGGTTATACCCTCGCGGTAGCGACTCGGTTGCATCCGTCATATAATGAGTGGCGTATCCGATTTCCTCTTGGTACAATGAACCGGGAACCAAAACATCAGGATAAAACACACACAAATCAGATCATTTGTGTCTCCAATCAATTATGGAAATATTTTTTCTCGATTCCCGAACCCGCATACATCGATAAGTCAGGTATATACTTTGAACAATCAAACGCGTTTGAACTCTCGGCGATTTTCCTACCATGGGAGCGGATTCTTGGCTTCAAACACTTTTATTCTATAAATGTTTTTATGCAACGAAGTAATTAAGCCATATTTAGAACTAAATATTGATTGTTCTTCCCACGAACCCCACAAGTCACAGCATTGTAGATTAGGATTTACTTCATAATTTTCCATTCGATTGACATTTCGTTGTAAAATCTTCAAAATTCCAAATAGAATTGGCCCCAAAATTTAATGTTTGACGCTTTCGTAAAGCATACAGTCTTCGCCGTAATCAACAATGGAAAATCATTGATACTTGAATTCACTTCTTTTTATCAATGAATATCAGTCCAGAATATGAATTCAGGATGACCCATAAAAACAAATTAAAAGGCGGATTTTCGAATTCTTTTTTTGCTCTGATCTCGATTAATCAGGTTCCAAAGGTAATCAATTTCAATCAACCCATCATAAGCTCCCAAAAATAAATACACTTGGATATTTTTCCGATTTCTTCTTCTTCTATTGACTGCTATTAATCAGTTGTTCCTGACTAATTGCAAAATTAAAAAAATGTCTGATTCTTTTGTTAACCGGCCATTGCGTATGGTCAATTTGTTAACACATTTTAAGTGCGTTAATTCGTAGCAAGTTTTAATAGTCGGGATCATCAGTGCGATTGCAAAATTTTTATTAGGATTATTTTCGAATGATCGGTGCTGGAGCCATGGATTAATTAAATCTTTCACTAACAATCTAATTAAACGACATAAACTTGTTTGTAGTGACTGCTGAATCTTGGAAGTGTTTTTTTATGTAACGAATAACTTAACCAAACAAAAACTTTAATAAAAGTCATAGACTGTTCTAACATCCACTTTTTAGTCCTAATCTTCAGGGAATTAGTTATGCATAAAACTATAAATGAAATTTATGGATTTCAATTACCTGAACTCATTGTGGTGGTATTCACCTAGCTTGACTGAGATAAGGAACCAGTTCGATACAATGGAACACTTGAATTACATTCTCAGTTTCATTATAAGATTTTCGATATAACACTCCGTTGCTCGGTGTAAACTGTTGAGCATATTCGTTAATTCCCTTACACTACATGCCATCAAAATCTTTTCACTTCATTCTTTCAAGGTATATAAGCTCAAATGAGTTGCGAGCACTACCACCAGGAATGTTTTCGGGTTTGAAAAATTTGATGATACTGTAAGTTAATATGTTTATCTCGCAAACATATTTTATCACATCAGTTGTGATATATATATATATATATATCGCAGATTGTTTCTTGTTTATTTTGACCGAATACAGGTGTTTTTACAATCTAATTAACAAAACGAAAAAAATGTTTTACATTGCTTTCATTGACACAATTTTTGCGCATTACCAATGTTTTGTAACACGTTTAGCACGTGGAATAGCGGTTCTAATAAATCCGAATTTTCTGCATTCACGAGTTGTAAATATATTGCTAATTCGATAAATTTGGTATATTGTAGCATTAATCTTAATTTCGACATAGTGTGCAAAAGCGATTATGCATTATTGATAAAATATAAGGTGATATAATGTGGCACCTAATCAATTCTTATTCCAGGAAGCCCTGTCCAGTAGTGTTCCCCAGTAACAACTTGATTTAACTTTGGCATTCATGTAACCAGTAATTATACCTGTACCAGGATCACTACATATGATGTTATTGTCGTCATCTGGTGAAACTCGTTGTAGAATGAAATGTAGGATCGTCTAAAGTGCTAAGTGTTTGACCACAAAAATTGTGAATTCGAAGAAAATACACACTATTATTCACCATTTTCCATGATGTAAACAATAAAATAAATTGGCGGTGTGATGGCACACGCAGAAATTTCAAAAAGTACGCAGATTGAGATTGATGTTTTTTCAAATCATGGAATTTCGTTTAGCCGTCAAATATGTTCAAATCATTAAAGGCAACTTCAGAAAAAGGAGCACGGCAAAAATAGCAAAATATCGATATTTTAAAACGTTCCCAGTATAAAGAACATTTTATCATTAATTGGATCATTGTTTCAAAATCTGGTATCTGGATTCCGACATAAGAAATCATCAATTCATTTTCGCATATATATATATATATATATTGCGTTTAATTCATATGGTGCTATAAATGTTTGTGATATGAATTAGTTTTTATCTCTTGCCTTACTCATTCCCTTAATCTTTTTATGCATTAAAACGATGGAAAAACTTTTGACAACAACCCCTGAAAAATCAAACTTTAAACCCTCAACTTTCTTAATACCTAATTTAAACTTCGAGCTTGATAAAAGAACTTTTTATCATGATCAGGGTTAAATTGTCGAGAAAAGTTTACATATCTGGACGTTAGCTAACGAGACAAACTGTAGTAAATGCATTTCAAATTGCTTCTCACTAACAAACAAGATTTTATTTGTTCACGTTCCCTACATACCCACGTGCTTTGTTGTAAGCAGTTATAAATATTAAACGCTTCTATGTTATTTATAATGTAATGTAGATGGAGTGATATCAAGCATGGGAGCAATTGTTAACAGAATATCACCCACAACAAAAACATTTCTGGGAATATGAAGCAATATTTGTCGTACAATGGATTATTCGCTGGAGTCATCGATATTTATGTAAATACCGGTGTGTTTTTGGCGTATTACATACTCTCATTCGCAATGTAATTAACTTAAAGGTTCTACTTATCTTCTCTTCCATGAACGAAAATTTAATATCCATGTTTCCAACAATAAAACGATTGAATCTTTGAAAGAATTTATGTTATTTTTGTTCTCATCATATTACAGTTATCTCCACCGGAATAAAATATCATGCGTGGAGAAAGATTCATTTTCCGGCTTACAAAGTCTTCAGATTTTGTGAGTTGACCTGCTTTTACTTACCGTGAAAGCGACAAAAATGGGGTTACTGTTGAGTCATCCAATAACTAGAAATAAGGTGATACACATATATTGTGTATATATAGTGTAGTTTGACTGAAAAGCAATGAAAATATAGGTACACAGAAAACGAAAAAGCAAATTAGATTAAATTAAATTAAATGAAAATGAAAAAATAATGTTATTTTGAATTTATTATAACAAAACAGATTCTAAATTTATACCGGTATAGATATATAAAAAATTCTGGCATTAATATATCTGTAAAATTCTCAATTAAATGTTGAAATTTAGAATATGCAGTTGCATTTATTTAAGTTAGTTTTCTGGATATCCGATTATCGGTAACTTTTGATATCAAACTCATTAGTAATCTCATTCTTACAAGGATTATTACTACTGGTTATTGTCTGATAAACTTCCGGGAGAAAATTTATAACACTGTTTGATGTCATTTCAAATTGCCGACGCGTTTAAAACAGTTTCGGTGAAATGTTTTGTGAATTTATTTAGCTTTCATTAGGTTTGTTACGATTTCTGATAAACCTATTATTCAAAAATAAAAGTGAGGAAAAGAAATACACTTAATTGATTTAAATTGTGCTGTCGTTTCAGCGCATTATGTATTTAACAGAATACCCGATTCATCTTTTATGTACAAAACAAATTCGGTACATGGTACTTTAACATCACTAATGTCCATGACGTGTTTGTTTGAATCAGTCGCACTTGAGAAGATTAGGATTAAATGTTATCGTTAAACGAAAAGACTCAAAAAATCTACTTGGCAATTTTGAGCCTAAGCGACTTACTTCATTTAATACTCCGTGCTCCGGTTTCATCGCGAAAGGTCAACACCAACAACGTCTGTTTTGGAAAAGGCTTTCCAGCTAACTGAATGCCAATGTGACTCGCTTTATTTCGCTTTTTTCTATTCTTAATTCAATTTTTTCCATTCAACTTTCATTTGAATACCCGTCCAGTGTATCTTCGACGGTGATATGCATCTAGTAGTCTATTCATTATAAAGAAACTTTTAGTGAATTTTATACATCTGCGTTTAAAACAAAATTTGTAATTGTATAATTTGATTTTGTATATCTCGATGTTCTGAAATAATGCTTAAATGTTGATATTTTTGTTTTTTTAGACATTTGTCAGAGAACCGTATAAGAACAATTCCTCGCGGTGCATTTAGAGATCTTAAAAGTCTCAAGTACTTGTAAGTGGCGTTGGTAATTTATTATTTAACATGTAAATGGCATGAGTTCGGTTTAGTAAATTTATTTTGTCAACTCACTTGAAAATATTTTAAACAAATTTTAAATTCATTTTAGCCTTTTAATTACTTCAAACAATTGAAATACCGGTACGAATATATGTGAATTCGTATAAGAGCATCCTGAACTGAAGTTTTGATATTTTGTGCGACCTTGAAAGAACTGCAGTATAAATGATCTCAATTGAATTGAACGAAGTCGAACTTTCACCCAAAAGTAATCAAGACTAGAACTAAGCGACCTAAATTCGTAATATTAATAATCACCAGTATACAATGTATTTGTTGGGGGCATAATCATCCATCTGAATTCAAGAGCAAAAAATCGATAGAATGCATGAAACGTAATCAATAGATCAATATTATTTAATCAATAATCGAACTTGAAACGCGTTGATCGATTTACCACAGCAATAAGCACTAGTGAACAACATTCAGATGGAACGGACACAAACGTTAGTTAGTAACAATTTTAACCGGTATTAAACTTTTATACTTCGCACGTGTATGGAAAGAGCGCACTATGCTTGGTAGGAAATAATTTTTGTACGTATTCACGAAATTTGAAATGTGTTACAAGGTTATTCAAGCACGATTGAGGTAACTTCAGACCAAGCTAATATAACGGAATATTTCAAAAAAACTTTCAAAAATTTATTGAACAACAATTGCTTACCAACTGATCCGAAATAATGAATCGTTCATCTATATCTGTGATACATATGCATATATTCTGTGATATGTTTCCCTTGTTGCACAAGATACATCGTTCATAATCCCCTAATCTGCGATTGCCGACTGCATTGGATGAAGAATTTGCTGTTAGAAAAGGAGGCCGGTGGAAATTATTGGGCCAAATGTGCAGAGCCTCAACATTTGCAAGGCTCTTTAATTCGAGATTTGAAGTTTGATGCGAGATCGTGCAACGGTAAGCTAATCAAATATATACTCTTGACTATGACAGACTGCAATTTGTCCTATTGTCAGAAAATAAATCCAAAAATGTACATTAAAATTAAAAAGATTCGCGCATTATTTGAATCGTAATGTTTAAATTATGAAACGTCTTTTTCCTGAGATTTTGCCGCTGCTAACAGATTTCGGATATGCATTTCTATCCAAAACAATGTTTACTTGAGAAAGACTGTAACCATGGTTTTTAGAATTGATAAGATTGCTGAAACCTGTTGTTAGTTGCTGAATTCGGCTAAGGAAGTGACTTGAAATAAAGAATTGTATAAAAGTGGTACTGTGAAATTTAGGTTTATAATTTGAGTTTTTTGATACAACTATGTTTGTATCGATAAAATAAAATACAACATTCGCATTCAAACTCAAAACGTCGAAAAAATTCTAGACGAGTTTAATATAAGCAGGATTTGCGTTCAAAAATGCAATATAAGTAATCAACGTAACATATAACCAATACAAATGGCAAAAAAGTTTGGTTATTTCACTCAAATTCACTAAATGTCTTTTATGCCACGCTTCAATACGTAAATTGTTCACGCGGATTGTTTGTTAATCAATAAATTTTCTGCAGATTTACAATTATTCGAATTATGAAATAATTTATCGTGAATAATAAATTTCACATTCTTATTACTCATCACTTATAGAATTATGCAAAATTCAAGGAAAAATAAACTACTCGAGTAAAAACTCGGATCAATGTTTATTAGAAATTTTTAAATCATGCTTGAATAGTTTTCAAGCGTTGGCTACAGGAAAAAACTTTTCAAGTTTTATCACAGGGATCAGCAATAATTTTAGAACACCAAAAGCTTTCTGCGATAATTATTGGAAATTCACAAACCAGTATATATCTTGGAGCTTTATTCTTTCTTTTGTGCTTTCGCTAGCAGGATGGACTAGTGATAGTTGAACGAATTGAGTCAATATTTACAAGCAGTGTTTACATTTAAGCAGACTAGATTCAACATTTCGAACAAAAATATTAAATTCTGATTCTTGCCCCCATTTTTTCTCAAATGAAATCAAAAAGAAACTTCCATACTTTGAGTTTTATCTTTTGATAATTCAGCAGCATGAAGTATTTTTTACTAAATAAAATCACTAAATTGGCAAACGTTAAGTTTTATATCAAGTCTCTCATTTGATATTTAAATAAGCTAAATCATCTTGTTTATTGCAAATTCTAAACTATTTCACAATTCTTGTTTATGTAATATCAAAGCTGAGGATAAAATTCTAATTTAAGGAATTCTCTGTTATCCACTATGAAGTTATTTGATTGATTAGATATTGAGAGGATACTTTGAATCGAATAAAACAACGTTATATCACTTGAGTTCAACCACATTCAACCGGTGTAGTCAATATACGCCATCCTATTCGTAGAACCAAACTGTGTATACCAGTAAGAGTTTAAAACATAATCTCCTTGTAATGGATGCACAGTGCATACGACATACGCAATTTATTCTGAAGGTCTTGGTTCGAATCCCGCCACAAATAAGCTTAACCCAAGTCCCAAACTTACACCGGCGAAAATTGTGGTTATCAATTCTGCGACCACCTTGCATCATGTCCTTTAAATGAATTCATATTTTTATGATAGCTTCTTGTTGTATAAACCAGATATAAACACAGGCGATATGGAAACCAATGACCTAATAGAATAGTTATAGATAATGGCAAACCAACCTTCAATGCATCTTGAGAAGACGAGCTTACAGTCTCATGAGATAGGATGGCCTTCCGGCTTCAAATCACTGGAGAATCAGAAAGAAATATTGCATTATTACAATTTTGAGATCAACATGCTTGCAAAACTAGACAATATTTAGATCTCGTCGATTAGAAAACATCCATGTATTCCCTCAACAAAAATATATTTGACCTAATCGTTTTTGTGAGCAAAGTAAACACAATAAATGATCTATTTCATTCTGTTACGTTTTATTCGGATTTAGATTCCACAAAGTCGTGTCGATCAATTTCGGGCCAATGCCCAAAAGGATGTCGTTGTGACGAGCTACTTGTTAATCCGGCGCTGGAAAACGCTGGTAACATGTTCTATCGTTCGGACGAATTCGGGGTCATTTTGGATGGAATGAATGTGGATTGTTCGTATGCCGGGTTTGAAACAATTCCAGAACATTTGCCCGAAAATACAAAAGTTCTGTGAGTGATATGTTGATAGAAATCGCGATCACATACTAATGGCTAGCATAAACATTAGTTTTAAATATGCTTCAAGCCTGTTAAGTAGTCATCATCAGGCAAACATGGCTGGATAGCTTTCGGTTCAAAAGGATGATTTGGTAAATCTTTAAAGGTTCGTAAAAATAACAATACGTTGTGATTGAGAGAGAACTACATTGTGTCGTAATTTTAACCAAAAGTGTCACCAGTATATTGGTGAAACTACTTGGTCAGAATTGAAATATTATCAAACGATTACAAAATCAAAGTGCTTCTAAATCTTTTCAAATATCGTGACCCGATTTCGTGGTCATATTTATTAACATCTATGTTTTTGATTTTTATTAAGTTCAAAAATTTCATCAAGTGTTTTTCCATAAAATTTCAACAGAAATCTTAGAGGAAATCAGATCAAAGTTCTTCCTCGAAGGAATAATCTTGCTGGACTTCTCGATCTAGAAACAATGTGAGTTCGCTATAATGTTTGATTGTTTATATAAATCTGAAGTGTTTTTTGTGCCAAATTTACATGTTTATAATTTAAAATTATATCTACATGAATTAGAGCAAAAACGGTGCTTCATACTACAAGTACAAACATTAAATTACTAACAGAACGCTAAAATTTGTGTATAAAATTCTAATAGACTGTAAAAAGGGATCTGAAAATTTGAGCTCCAACAAATGCTATCAAATATTCATTGCATATTGTGAGCGTTAACTATCGTAACCCGAATTCTTATTAATTAAATCAAAAGTTTGCTGCATCGAAGCAAAATGCAGGCCAAAAATTGACACCAAATTTTAGAGAACTTATCATTCTAGTCAATACATCCGATGTTTAGGTTTGAATTTTGCGCAATGCTTGTTTTTGTTTGCCTCTTTCGGTTGATGTCGACCATAGATGTACATTACAGTCGTATGATTTTTTTCTCGAGTTTCACAGCATTTCGAATGACTAAACAGTCCTATTCGAGAGGAGAAATCTCTCAGGCAGTGCTCAAGGCGATAGGCAGTACTCGGTCAATCGGTGTCAGTTGCACGCCGCCAAAAGAGTAACACAAGAAATGCCACGACGTTGTAGTTTGGAAAATATATAAAAAATGAATTGAAAATAGTGTCAAAATTTAAAATCCCGATTTTCACGGTTGGACAATGTTGGTGGACGAAATAGATTTAGAACATATTTGATAATCACAGCAGCAGTATATTTTACTCGCAATTAAACAATAATATTAGAATTTAAAACCTCAAAGTCAACTTTTATATGAGTCAGCATTGGAATTAATATTGCTAATTATTTATAAAAATCCGAAGATACGTTGTGTGTATGTGAAAAACAGCTAGTGACAAATTAATGATGACAGGGCTGTGATTTCGCCGAGGTTCTAATGTATTAATAGCGTTTTATTATGTTGAAAATTTCGCAATATTTGTTACAATTTTCGCCCACTTTTCATACCAGCAACTTGGACGGGAACGGCTTAGAACACATTGAAGATTTCTCGCTCTCCACAAACACTCGCTTAAACAAGTTGTGAGTTTTAAATTACTTATTAAATTGGTTTAATTGGTGAAATTAGACTATATTTTTCAACTAGTTTACTCTGTGTAATGCTTATAATTACACATGTATTTAACATGGCATCTTCCCCACATTATGCAATCAGCAAGAAGATGTTCTCAAGGACTGAACGAACTCTTTTTTCATAGATATTTATCATCATTATTTTCATTAGTAATTCATTAAGAATGCAAATCCACATAAAACACGATCGGTTCTCTTTAGTATATGGCAACTTTTCGATATTTGACTACAGATATAAAACCCAACTCCCATAAATATGACTCATGCGTTGGAAGCTGGCGTCAAAGAGATAATTATTAGTTTAGCTGAATTATGAGCTCTAAGCGATATTTTGTCTCACTTCCAGGGTTAATTTTAAATTTTCCATTCCGTAAGACAAGTTTGGTGAGTTTTCCCGAACATTGAACACATCCTGTTTCACTATCAACGTGGTAATATTGTCTTACATAATTAAAATCTTGATAAATTGCTTCTGATTAGAAAAATCATGCTCAGGAAGAGAGATCTAAAGCAGTCAGCCTTAACCGACATCGAGATACCAGTAATTCTATATTACAATTCTAATTGATTCGGAGCTTATAACAATGTACCAGATTAAACAGCATAAGAAGCAATATACATAAGGGAAAAAGGAGATAAATTCCAGCTAAGTGGAAAATATTCGAAATATTTTCTAGGAATTTATTCCAATTTTCTTTGCACTTTCAAATACTAGCAAACAAGCATTTAGTTCAATTTTGCGGTGCCAAATTACCGTTAAAAAATTAGTTTAGCCTTAAGGAACGTATTTTTTGTTTTCTTGGCTATTTACACACAATAATATGCTATTTTCGAGCAACTTTTGTTTTATAATCGCATTTCGTTTCTATTGTATTGCAGAATTCTAAGTAACAATTCGCTAGTCAATGTGAATGAGAATACTTTCAGTGGTTTAGAAAATCTTGAAATTCTGTAAGTCTTCAAACACTTTTAACTAATAAACAAAAGTTTGTTGCAGCAAAACAAGTTACAATGTTTAGGAAACAAGACATTTTTCAATAATCAAAGGCTGAAGGTTCTGTAAGTTCCTATATTTTCCTCTCATTGATTCGATTTGATTTTTTATTTTGTACTTCACAAAATACCCAATTTATTCATATTGCTAGACAATGTTTTAAAAAATCTCTATGTCATCAACCGCTTGTCAGTTCGGAACATATAATTGACGCCCTCGAATTCAGTTTTTGTGCGATCTAGTATTAAATTATTATTCTAAGTTCAAGCATCTGTAATATTCTAATGGAATCAATACAATGATGAGCTCAAAACAAAAAGGAATATTCAGAAACTGTAGAAATTCCACCAATTTTCAACAACGATTTGTATAGAGCATCCTCTCGAAAGCCAAATGTCATTTCTGAAAGTGATCGATTCCAGGTTGTATCTTTTGTGCTCAAATTCAATAACTGTATGATTAAAATTCTTAACCGAAACACATAATTATGAAACAACAAACCAGAAAGGTAAGTCGTGTTGAGCTGGTTTAAAAGGACAGTATTTTTATGAGATGTCAAAAGCGCATTGGGGCAAAGTAGTATACGAAACGGTGTTTAAATATTAACTTGATTTTTCGGGAAATTTTGGTTGGGATTAAATGCACTTTAATTTATTGATTCGAAACTCTATTTGAAGTAACATACTTTGGCGACTGGCCATTGAAAGGTTTATATTTTCCTATAACTGTTTATTTTTGAGTTAAATCTATCTATATTGAGGTGTAGTATTTTCTTTATTACACAACTAGGTCTACTTCGAAGTTCTAGTTTTATAATCTGCCTCAAGATATGTGAGAATAGAGTGGTATATATTGCATTTTTTGGGTTTGATCGTTTATATTGTTATCGTTAAGTGGTCTATATCAAGTCGGCTAGATCTGAACAACACATTTTCTGAGAAAGACATTCTAAGTAATGTGTTGCTCACGTCCCCCGCACTTACACACCACTACCGGTTTCTGGCTGTTTGCGGTCATCAGGTGGCGACAGTAAGATTAGGTTTAGTGAGCATTTAAACATTGGATAAGCTGCAAAAAAGTAATATTTGAATTAATACCCATTTGAAATCGATAAAGTTTATGCAGTCATGGAAGCAAAATGGCAATGAATCATTTTTTGCAGTTTTGGTTGACATTTTGCTTCTGATAACTGTTCCGAACAGAACTCTTGTATGAAGCACAAATATATAAAAAATAAAGAATATCTAGGCTATTATAAGTTCCAAGATTATTTAATAAGGAGGGATGGATCAGGAATTCAGGCACTGATATCAGATTACACATTGACTGAAAGTAAAAACAACTCGCTGAATTTATAACGATGAGCTTAAACGAGCAACTTAGTGGTTGTAAATGCAAAAATATTGGGCATGGACTCAACTATATGTTGAGTACTGATAAATCGGTATGGAGAAATTTGAAACGTTTTGCATCAAGCTCTGTATATTAACCCAGTGATGGATTACTCCGTGCAAGCTTGGGCACAATGGCTACAAAAGGACATCGAGCAGCTCGAGATGATTTATCACAAAGCAGCCAAAATCGTTGGCTGTCTCCGCAACCTACAATACGAGAATTGACTCGTGCATCTTAATCTGGATACACTGTTTCGCAGACGGGTTCTATTTGATCTAATCCTAACTTATAAAATAATGAACTCAAAGAAGCACCCTCTGAGGCATCTATTTCGCCTCCGGTCAATCCATGCCACAAGTACTCACCCGCTGGCATTTAATATTCCACTTTCTCATCGGAACTGTCGTCGGTTCTTATATTGGGTGCGCGTTTGTTTCTTATGGAACTCCCTACGGTCAGATGTTGCCCAATCATCTAGTGAAAGGATTTTCAGGAACAAATTGGATATATTTGTGCGTAGTAATTCCACTCTTCATCCCGTTTATATAACATGACCTTTATCCAAACGAATATTTTTTCCACCATACTGCAAAAATACATGACTTTTTTCTAACTACAAAACCGTCGATCTTCCTAATGCCTCAATTTATTTTGTATATATATTTATTGTCCTTATACGAATATCATGTGGTGTTGTACAGCTACGAGCTTTTTATACCATAAATTCTTGTATCTTGAATCTGGACCAAATGTGTGAGTCATTGCCACCTAATTCAAAAATCGGACTTACCATTTAATAGCCCATTGAAATCCTTTCAAGGATTCAAAGTTTTATGGTTGAAAAGTTAATACTCAATTTCACCACATGATTACGGTATGAATGAAAATGGGTAAAATATAATAGTAAAACAGATGTAGATTATAGCAAATCTGAGGCTAATGATGCTCATTTCAAAGAATAAGTCCAATTTTTTAAACATCACCAGGCAAGGAGAATTCATCACATTTTGTTGTAGGGAATTCCAAAGAACACGTGGTGTGACACGAAGCTTGGTCAAAGACAAAAATTATATACAATACCATCGTTATTTGCTCTGGTTTAGCAGCATAAATTACGCTTACAATAATCAAATCTAGAGAAGGGCGGCCAACACTGTCCATACATTTCCAAAATCTAAATCAATCACCCAGTCACCAGTAACAGTTGAAAACATTATTAGCGTGTTAATGCAGTGTATTTTTGTGGTGCTCACAACCCCATCGCTAATCTTACTGTCTCCACCTGATGACGGCAAACAGCCAGAAACCGGTAGTTGAGTGTAATTTCGGGGGATGTGAGCACCACAATACATAGGTCTTTTATATGCGCCTCGAGCGCTTGATCATGAATCACTTTGTGATTCTGTATTTGAACATCGTGGTTATTTGTAAGAACCCTATATAACAGTGGCGTACAAGTTTAACTTAGTGTATTGTTCTTTGCAAACTTTACATGAGTGAAAAAATTATCATGAGAATCATGTCAATATCTAGCTATCGCTTCAGAAATAAATTTGATCATTGATTTGAATTCTGTGTCTCAGCCTCAGTGGCTCAGCCCCTTTTTAAGACAAACCGTGTTTAAGTTAGCTAACCTTTGCTAATCAGCTAGATCTTTTAGTGTTACATGAAACACTTATGCATTTGGATGGGTACAATCACATAGAGTCGCTAAATAAATCACATATGTGAGGCATTTGACTTGAATGCTAGTTTCATCTTACTAATGTCATCAAACGAAAGAAATCGCGTGAAAATATATCACGATATGATGTTCCAACTGGAATTGTCCATTGGTATTTCAAACAGCGAAATTGTGACAGAAATTTATTCTTGATAATGTGTCGATTTTTCACACTCACATCTATTATGTGCGCGGAAACTGAAGGTTCGTTTTTACCAAAATCCATCTGGACTTGGTCGCTGTGAAATCACGTTGACACAAATCATCGTCACGCGCACACACACCCAACGACTCGCTCGAAGCTCGGACACACAAAATGTACCCAGGTGATGTCACAATTCATACCGACAACTTCTGGTCGCTCAACCGTCATGCATAAACTTGTTGTGGACACACAGCTGGAAGTCATAAAATCACCGGAGTATATGCTGATGGTGTTCCGCGCAAGCACTTAACGTTAATTGCCTCACAAACGAAATGCTAGTGTGCCACGACGTGGTGATTAGGGTCCCGAAGTGAGAGGACGGTAACGCATACATGAATCAGTGTATCGAAATAAAACACGGCCGCGAAGAAATTGCAAAATGGAACGGTTTATTGAAGAAAACACATTGCAAAATTGAGATGTTTTATCCTTAATAGAATTAAATTAGGTGATTTTTTTTTACCATTTTCAGAATGCTGAATAATAACAAAATCAAATGCATCAGTAAAGGGATATTCGCGAAAAGCTCACTGGATTCACTGTAAGTTTGAAAAGTTTTCCAAGTTATTTTTTTAAAATTATTCATGCCGTCTCGTAGTGAATTTAATCCTTGTACAATAAATCGCATTTGCGTGTATTTTCTGGGCTAGTTTCGTGCTGTTTGCATTCTTTAGTTAGGGATAGTACGATCATGATCTACGTGTCTCGAAACAGTGGAAGAATGATAAACAAAGTGTTAACTTATTAGCCACTGTAGAATAAGGCTGACACGAGCAACCTGCTTGCAAATGTGAAAGAGTTTGGTCGCGTTAGCAATATCCAACAGTGGTATACATGTTTACAGTCTTGTTTTCTGCAATATGCCGATATATCCGAGTCATTACAAGGACGAGATTGTTGGCCTATAAGTTGAACTTGGATATACATGACTCAGAAATCTATTTCGACCACAGAAGATCAGTGACTATTGCTAACATTCATGTGATTACTGTTGTAAAATTGGGCACAGAAAACATTGGGGAGTTGTTAACCAATGCCAGCCTTAGGATTCAATACATTGACTGATTTATCTACAGGCAAAGCGGTACACAAATGCATGCGTGCATATAATTTCTCTCACAGTTTTCGCCCTTCATTGTTTGTTGTTGTGTTGCTTGCCCAAATCACGTATCACTATGTTGAAAGGACTATCATAGATTCATTTCAAGACAAACAACGACAGACTTACGGATTCACAAATTATTGAGCACTGTTTCACAGCTTACTGAACCAATTCCTATGTTCTCCACCTGTTCCGATCAAACTGAGTTTCTTTTCTGACAGAACCTCAATTAACTTGTTTGCACAGATTCCGAATGCACTCAATCCATTATCATTAACTGCGCCTCCCACGAATCCGCTATTCCCTCCCACTTGCTGATTTCATCCCGATTTATGCCTGAGGCAAACCTTGTTCAACTCTAATTAAGTTCAAGAGAACGTCAATTAGTCAAACGCATTTATTACACAGATAACAAAGATCAAACACACATCACACATAGATCTTATATAAGCAAGTAACGTAACCAAATCTATGACAGTAGCATGTCTGTATCGGATATCACAATGATCAGAATTGCCAATTGATTTGATGCTAGCCGGTTCACAATTCGAACCGTCACCACGTTGGAGTCGTTTGACCGACATTAGCGGGATCACATATCGTTCAATATTTGACGAGCTTGTCCATCTGCTCATATATTTGATGATGTGGAACTGTCACATGATTTTTCCGAAACCCGAATTACTATAGGTCTGCGATTGTCATCCTCAGACGTTTAGACGCTTCCCGCACCCGTGTTTTTTCGGAGGGTGATGTTTTGCATATCATTCGAAAGCTTTTAATCAGCACAGGTTGCCAATGAACTTCATATCACCAGTAAGCGATCTACAAAGGACTCTGTTGTTCAGCCTTCAACATAGTATTTTAAATTTCATATTGGCAAATTTGGCTTTTTATAAATCGACATGTTTTTCAACCAATAACCATCATCTGAACGTTCAACACTTAAGATAACCAATGATTAATTCTGAAAACGCGAACAAGTTTAACCACGTTATAATAATAAAAATAATAATAATAATAAAGTGAATTACGCTTAGGTTGTTCTAGAAATTATTTCGCATACACAATTCGCTTGAAGGCTGGTTACAGTTTGCCAACAAATTCAAGTCACTTGACAGTAGTGTTGAAACCACTTGGGCTTAAAAGCAAATGGGAAATTTTTTGAACAGCTGTGCTGTGGATATTCTGGAGTGGAATCCCAGAGATTTATTGTGACATCATTTGGCCTTTTCACTAACAAGCACACACGGGTAGCGTTAAAAGCATGTGCTACCTACGGACAATTGATCACTTCTCGCAGCTTAGTATCAAATGTGCAATGGCAAACATAATTTTAGGATAAAAAAGTTTAATGGAATGTGTAACTCACGGAGAATATTTTTTGGGAACTAACTTCGTAATTAAGGTTGAAAATTTTTATAAAATTTCCAGTTAGAAGACGAATATATGCAATTATCCATGTATGAAGTTCAAATGGCGGAAGATTCTTTCTCCCAATGCAAATAACTTGAAATCTGTTTATCATAAATGAAAGACAGGTGTTAGTCTGCAAGAAAAGAACTAATTTAATGTTTGGGATGCTATTTATGATAGATCGAGCATATTATTCACATTGTTATACAAGCATATGTCCATAAAACCATACGTGTTCTCAGTTTGAGCTTATCATCATGTCAGCCTTTCCAATATAGAACCAGAATGTTTCAGAGTGGTGAACTTTATTCACAGTCCATGCTGAATAACGCAAAGTTATCCCTTCACAATTCTGGTCTTTCTTTGCATTATACTGGACACATTTTTTGATATGTTCCATCTCAAATTGTAACCATGTTAGCGTCGCACGAATCTGAATCTGGCATATGATGAGCTCCGCGCAAAACGAGCAACATCTTGGTACACTTGATGCTACTAAAACACTGGATATAGTTTAGGATAACAGCAAACTGCGATCAATTCACCCTACCAGGGAACGAAATTGTTAGGTTTCCACCGCAGATCCTTCATGGGGTTGAATCAACTCAAATGATTTTGATGTGTTCTGAGCCTTTTCGTACGCGTAACCTGTCACATACTGCTGTGTACTGCAGTGAGTTTGAACGTCTACAGCGATCGTTACTCAATTGTTATTTCGAAATCATTATCCTTATCAGCTCCTCTGGCTAAATTTAATGAATCAGATGAAGCATTTCGGCGTCATAAATTTTAAAGGTTAACGTGAGGTCACTTAGTATGCGACACTGGCTAAAATTGGTAGTTTGGGATCAGCTCTTCGCTAGTAGAATCGAAAATCCCAGTACGATGGGACAAACTATTTGCTCGATAACAAATCCCGTCAAAGAATACAACGATTGTACCCAGTCTTGGATTGACGGCTTAACATTACAAGACCAAGGGTTTCATTCTGTAGCCGAGGAATCTTAACCTCACCCATCATGATTAGCTTGGTCCCTTCCAATTTTTGCTTAATGATTGTATTATAATATTATTTATCCTTGCGCAATATTTAACAGGGTAAATTGGATGGATCAATCATACGATTGATACAATCCACACCAGATTTTAGAGGGAATCTGCGTAAAATTATATCCTCTACCTGGAACTTGGTAAGAGGAACAGTTTTATGGAGACGCTGATGGAGAAAAGCAGCTACAACACCGACGATTTTCGAGCCTTCAGAACGAAAAATAAGCGAATGGAAAGGAAAAGCACAAAATAAATAAATATGGTTGGAAATTGTTCCGGGCACAGTAATAATATACACAAATGTACTGGACAATTAATTCGGTCATTTTTCTCAATAATTGAAGTTTAAATATTTCTTAGTATTTTTTATTTAATATTGATTCGAAGTCCACACAATGTCTCCACTAACAATGATTGAACATGTAATCCGAGAAAATCATAGGTACATTTATATTCTGGTTATTGTGTTGTACTAATTGGGTCAAAATTAATTCTTCAAACAAATTCCGGCTTGTTTACCGTAACATAACGTATCAAGTTGAATTATTTTTAAGTAGCCTGTTAATGAAAAAGCTACAAAATTCATTTTTTAGATTTTGTCCCATCACCATTATATTATATTAATATTTAACGGTCATGATGCTACTATGTACAACCTGAAAACCACCAAATGGATCATAGTACATTGGTTACTTTTATTTGAAATACTACAACGATCTTCCTAGGTCATAAATGGTTGCTGACTTCTATCTGACACGCATGCACCAAACAAGAAATTGTAGGAATGTTTCCCATCAATTTTTATGGCTTTGAATTTATCAATTGATATATGAATAGAGTGCCGTATTATTCAGGTAACTGAGGTTGGTACTATAGTGTGCAATCTCATCATGACACGGTTTCTGAACCTTTTAAATGTTCGTAACTTATTCTGTTCTGGAAATTTGGATTATAAAACTTCCAAAGTCTTCGGAAAGATTGTTGGTGATGACACCCTAGACGTTTTTATTTTAGGATCAAATGTCGTTTGCTCATGCAATTTTTCCGTCATCCGATGAAATGTAACGCGAACACGTTAAACTATTTGAAGGTCGGTACTCTAATGAAATTCTACATGGAGACCATTAATTTTGCACGCTGAACTCTAAGCTCGCCAAGAGTTTCTCGAAGTTGCAATGCTGGCTATTTGGCGGAACTGGTTAGTGGTGTCAAGATTGCATCTCTTGACAAAACATGCTTCAATTTCAAGCGCGTCTAGAGGTTTCCTGAAATCACTCAGCGATCCTGTAATTGAACAATATGTTTCGTTGTCGATGTTAACAATTTAGAATCTTTGGTGAATCTTGTCACCTATTGTGTTATATTTAACAAACCTTTTATGGAAGTATCGCATTAGACCACTTTCCCACAATTCACAAACCGTTCGGGAAAAACAAAAGAAATTGAAAAACTACAACACGCAATGCTGTTTCAATGGTGTCGGGTGGTGTTAATACGAAATAAAAAGTTTTGTGGCTGCTAAAATTTATCGGTTTATATAGTGAGCTATTTAATCTGAGGTTCATGCTACGAATCATATCGCGGTTATCGATTTGAAAAAAATACGTGCTAGCTCAAAACCCTACCGTAGGTGAATCGAGTACCAACGATAGTCGTTAAAAACTGCGACAGACTAGTAACCAGTGTTAATAAATTCAGCAGTCTAATGAGCCCCGGTGATCTGAATAGATATAGAAAATTTAAAAAAGCAATATTTCGAGAAATCTTAGTCGAGCTTACGACCGCAAAAATTTAAGTTCTTTTATAAAATCAAGTAATAAAAACTGTTTTAAGTTTAAATACTTCATTTAGCGAATTTCAGAACAAAAGAACTAATTTGTAGTTGTTGAGAGCCGTGAGAATTCTGAACGGTCAAACGATGCGTTTCTAATTCCCGTGTTTTACACAAAAGAGCGTGTGTTTGTAACCATGTTGCAAGGGTTCGAATAATAAAATTTGCTGCTAAATTGTCCCGGTCGATTTAAGTTGAAGATACTGCAAATACTAAACTTTAGTTTACGCATATTTCTTTTCAATGTTTGTACTACTGACTAGTAGGCACAACAATGTTAAATTTGTAATTTGAGAAATTTTAAATTTTTATTAGTCCACATCAAGCTAACAGAAGTGACTTAAAAGTGAGCTCTGAGTAAAGAGTTTGATGGCAAAATGTATCATAATGAATCATGATCCTAAATGAATCATAATTATATTTAGGCATTCTGAACTGGATTATGATAAAAATATAATTGTCTTGCAATTTTGTCGATTATACTATCCGAAAATACACAAATTACTAGCTACTTCCTATTGTACTAAATTATGACTTGCAATTACAGGAGCCTTACTGCAAACCCACTCGTTTGTGACTGTCATTTGAGCTGGCTACCCGACTGGTTAAGAGATAACGCCGAGGTAGTCGTTGCTGGTCCCCTACCCCCAACGTGTGCGCAGCCTGAAGATCTAATGGGGACTCCTATTGCCAGTTTAGCAAGATATCACTTCAATTGTCCAAAAGTTAGCCAGGAATGTTTGGAGGAACCTGGGAGTACGAATACCGTGTGTCACCGTGGGTGCTTCGAAAAATCTGACAGTAAGTTTTGTAATGGGTTAAAAGCAAATGATATGTTGTAAAACTATAATATAATTTTACGGTGATATTGTTGGATGTAAAATATGTCGGGTCAAATATATAGATTAAACATCTCTTACAGCCTTTTCTGATTTTTGATTGTTACTTCTTTGCTTGTGTACTTGTAGTTTTTAGTAAAATCCATGTGATTTCATCAGGATCATTTTCGATAAGATTCGATCATATATCCAGATATATACTTATGCGATTTGACTAGAGATTTTAAATATAGTTTATTATAAAAAGAAGTTGAAAGGAACACACGCGAAATTTTGTCAGTCTGTTAAACACCATGTCCACCAGGTTAAGCTAAGCCGTTAAATGTGAAATGTGCTTTTCAAATCGGTGAACCGTATTGTAGAGGACGTGATAATTAGATCAGGCCACACGAGGTCACATCTCACTCTGAATGTCACGGCTATTAGGATGATGACCCACAACTCTAGGACATTTAGTCCAACCTTAATCACGTCATGCTCCTTTTCCTAAACACGAATCTGATGCGAGATGCTTCTCACTCCCAGATCAAAGAGTCAACTGTTAACATCCGCCGATTTCTACGGGACAGGAGGACGCTGTTTATTAAGCAAATGACAATAATTGAAGCATACACACAAAAGCTCTCAATTTGTCTGTGTCGGATGTTAGTTCCATCTGATTCATCTCTTGATTTTGTGCTGACTCGTCCCGCTTGCGCTTTCGCCACAGTGGGCAATTTCGATCAATATTGAGGAATTTGTGAGGAAGATGTTATCAATCGAACCGTTGTAAAATAATTCTTCCCGAAATTGTTTCTTGTGGGTTTCTGGGTGTTACCGTCTGCATTTAGACGCATCATGCCCTTACGTTCAGCTGGAAGACCATTTTCTGTAGTTCGCACAAGAATCCTCATTAGCCCTTTTTTGTTTGTGAACTTCACGCCTGAACTGTAGCAAATGTCTAGGGTGATATCTGATACCGAATAACAAGTGTTTCTAGGCTCACTGAACCTGATCTTACTGTCTCCACCTAACGACGGCAAACAGCCTGAAACCAGTAGTGGTGTGTAAGGGATGAGGATGAGAGCGCCACAATACCATGTATGTATAATAATTCTACAGTAAATCTGGAACAGTTTATTGCATATTGTAGTAATAATTTTGATAACTATAATCTTATTTCCAATGTGTTGTATTCCTCACATTCTTAACACCTGCTCTCCATCTAACTTAATTGTATTCGTAAACGTAAATATATTGATAATTATACGACAACCTCTTGCATATTATAGCAATAACACAGATTCAACCAAAACTTTCAATCGAAAAATGTCCAACTAAATGTCTGTGCGAATCCGATGGGGTTTATTGCTCCGACAAGAACTTGACGGAAATACCATCTCGACTCCCGGTTGACACTACACAACTGTGAGTGCATTCACTGTCTATTAATTATAATTTCATTCATCATCTAGACCATTGTGGTGTTAATCACGTAGTTTAAATTAAGAGTTCTCACTGGCAAAATGTTTTAAAGTTGTCAATTGACCCACTATTCAGTAAACCATTGCAATTTCAAGAATGTATCTTTATTGATGGCGAAAATCATATGAAAATACAAGTTCAAGATGGTGGCCGTTTAATGATTTAATCTAAAATAACAAGCCGCATTTTACTTGAAGTATTTAACTTGTGGTGGAGAAAAGCTTTCTATTACTTGTTGTTTCTACTACCCTCGGTGCTGGAGTTATTACACCAAGGAACGAAACAAGATTATAGATTTGACTAAATAATCCCATATTTCTCAGCAAGTAGCGGAAGATTTTTTTTTGGTATTCATATCAATCTATACAATAAAAACGTAATAAACAGTAAATGGATCTTGCAAAGAAATTTGAGTGGAATCGTTCATCTAATAAATCTAATAAGACATTATCTAGCCACCAGTATTCTAGTGTTTTGAATTTATCTAATCGGCAACTTTTGCAAGCTGAGCAAAGATTGTTGGAGAAGGGCTTGAATTTCTGCACAAGTAAGAGCTTTATGAAGGCTGAGGATATTATCCCATGTATTGAGGGGTCATTCAATGCACTTCCTAATGAACAGGCAGACTCGATAAGAAACTGTATCGTTGGCGTCATTAAAAACCAGGAACAAGGCGATGCAAACCTTGATTCACATGAAAGACAAGCACTTCTTACGCTGAAGCAAGATACGAATATAGTCATTACTAAGGCTGATAAAGGGAAAGCAACGGTAATTTTGAACAAAAGAGATTATGTCGACAAGGTTGGGGTACACTTATCCGAGGGCCCTTATGAACGGATAGATAATGGAAAAATGAAAAGGGTAATGAATAACTGCAAAATGGTGGTCTCTAGGTATTTGCGTGGCGTTAAGAAGAGTTTGGGAAAGGGCTTGTGGTATAACCTGTATCCCAAGTCTACTCTAACTCCTAGGTTCTACGGCCTGCCTAAAATACATAAAGATGGCATTCCTGTAAGACCTATCGTCGATGGTATCGGATCACCTGAACACGAGTTAGCTAGACATTTGGCTTATTTGTTGAAACCTTTAGTCGGCAATACAGCCTCGTTCATCGAGAACGCATATGACTTTGCAGCACGCTTAAAGTCAGTAACAATTGATGACGACGAAATAATGGTTAGCTTTGATGTTAGCGCTTTGTTCACCAACGTCGATACAACAAGTGCGTTACAACTAGCTAGACAGGCCTTGGAATCTGATGCCAGTTTGTCGGATCGCACAAACTTGAGTGTCCAGCAAATTATCAACGGCGTATCGATCTGCTTAAGCATGAACCACTGCATATTTAATGAGCAATTATTTAGACAAAAAGAAGGGTTGGCGATGGGTTCACCGATATCTCCAGTACTTGCGAACATGTATATGGAGCATTTCGAGAACAAAGCCCTTAACAATGAAGGGCTTAAGCCAAAATTATGGTGGCGCTATGTTGATGACACATTTGTTATCATCACGCGAGATCAGTTAGAGGCATTCTTCAACTATTTAAATGAAATAGACCCACGTATTACGGTCACAAAGGAAGTTGAGTCTTGTTCAGGCAATCTTCCATTTTTGGACTGTTTAGCACAAAAAGTAGACGGGAAAATAAAAACTTCTGTCTACCGGAAACCTATCGATACAGATGCAGTACTACGATACTCTTTCGCTCATCCAAGAAAAGTCTTTAGCTCCATATCTTGTTCCATTTTCCATAAGATAGAACACCTGTGCAGCGACGAAAGAGACCGTAAACAGGCGCACCGTGAAGCGAGCCAAAGGCTCATTGACCACGGTTATCCAAAACGTTTTGTAAAACGCCAATTGATGAAGGTGAAATACCCGTCAGAAAAATCGGAGAAAAATTGGCGAGATACAGTTTGTATACCTTACGTAAAATGCACATCTGAAGCGATACGTAGAATCTTGAACCAGGCGGCCATACGCGTGACTTATAAGAGAGGGAAAACTATCTGTTCGGTTCTGATGCACCTCAAGGATAAGACACCTTTATCTAGCGTCACGAACAGCATCTACAAAATCAACTGCAAGGACTGTTCGGGTGTTTACATAGGCCAGACTTCCAGGGAAATTCACACTAGAATCGAAGAACACCGAAAGCGTGTCCGGAAACAGCCCCGGGATGCGAGGGAATATCAATCCCTTATTCGTGATTTCGCCTTGGCGGAGCACGTTTTAGATACGGGCCACAGCGTCGATCTAGATAATGTGGAAATATTAAGACGCGGTATTAAACCGTATAGCGAACGCCTACATGCGGAGGCGGTCGAAATTGCGAAGGCAGGTCCACTGGCAGTCAATAAGGTGGATGGGGTAGAAATCTCTACAATCTGGCGCTCGGCACTACTGCGACGGTAAATAGTTATTATTCACCTTATACCTACTAGTTAATTAGATTATTGTTTTTCTTCAAAAATAGGTTAACCTTAACCCCGTTAGTTATGTACTTTTACGTATGTGGGCAGCTGTGTCAACTGACCTTGACCGTGTTCACTTGTATCGGATTGATTTGATACACACTGTGAGGAAAATGAACCACTGATCCTGGTCATTCCCACGAGACGTGACACACGGTAAGCGTACTATAGGCTGTTTAGCGGTAAGGTCAAATAAGTGGTGGTGGGTTGACCGCTACTTAATCATGTTCCCTGTCCTGACTATCACCCTTGGTCTCACGAAGCTTCTGTGTCAGAAGTGAAACGTTACCCAAAAACTACTCTAACCGATTGCACTCAAATTTCTTTGCATTATGAATACACGATCGATCCCAAACATATTCCAATCGAT
>JACCGJ010023000.1:0-18607 GCA_013407085.1 Atriophallophorus winterbourni
TTTGAGAACACAGAGCCGCAAGAAATCACCCGATCGAAATCTTGCAAATAATTTCCTAAATTTTTTGCGCCTACTCGTCATTATTAAGTCATTCGAAATATTCACAAAGTTTATCACAACGGTCCACGTTGGCAGCACTGGACTCGAGTTTCGCTCTTATTTGAGCTCATCGACGTGCATATCCTCCTCGGGTCTGATTCAAACCCCGGACCATCACATTGCAGTCTCACGCCTACGGCCTGATCTACGTCCGAGCGTTTGCCGAGCCGCGATTATGCTTTCATGAATGTTTCTCCAGACTCGTTCGAGGCGCTTATAAACAACATTAACATAAACAGCAACACATTCCTTTGATCAACCATCAGTGCCTTGAGTGCTTAGGCAAGAATCACTATCTGATTCTGTGTCTGAACATCGTGGTTCGTTGTACGAACCCCATGCAACAGTGGCATCCAAGTATAACCTTGTTTCAAGTCTCACTGAACTTAATCTTACTGTCTCCACCTGATCACGGCAAACAGCCAGAAACCGGTAGTGGAGTGTAAGGGATAGGGATGTGAACAACACATTACTTCGGTCATCCATAAGCGCCTCGAGTGCTTGACCAAGAATCACTTTGTGATTCCGTGTCTGAACATCGTGGTTCGTTGTACGAACCCTATATAACAGTTGCCATACAAGCATAACCTTGTTTACCTTTAATCCACTGTTCAGGGCTAACTGAACCCGATCTTACTGTCTCCACCTGATGACGGCAAACGGCCAGAAACCGGTAGTGTGTGCAAGTGTATGTGAGCACGCACAATTTCAAAAATCTATTTTAATTCAGATTTTCAGCATACGGTCTGATGATTGATAAATTTGAATATCCTCAATTAAAACAAAATAAGTCATGTCCCTTAGAATCTATTGCTTGTTCTGGTTAGAGTGATCGGTAACAACTGTATTAATGTATCATCAATTCTTAATTTTGGAGCGTTTTTTTAATGATTTATCATACCTTTGTCTTGCTTAGCGCCATCCAATTACTCATCACTTCTCGTTTCCTATGTTCAGGAAGTCGTCAGTCGCATTAAAAACCGTTTGGATAACCTTTACGGTCCTCTATGGCATGTGTTCATCATTCGGGGTCAGTATTGGGCTTACTACTCCCACGACGCACAGACGGGATTGGTGTTCAAACGTGACGATCTAATTTACTTGATGTATCGATCCCCAACTGCAGAATAAATTGTTCGTTGAACTGTCATGCTTATTGGTAATTTCTTTGGTTTTTGTCGAAATGTGGGTCTTTAATTTCGATACACTTCATTGTAGGATTTGGTTCGGAGCGGCGTAAGTTTAAACGTCGGGAAAAGCTATATTTTTAAATGGATTTCCCCCCAGAAGCTTTGCAATTTCCAACCAATGGTTTGAAAGAGAGAAGAAAACAGAAGTCTAGGAGCATAAAGATGAATTATTTTATTCAATTATCGCATTCATATATGTTTTAGTATTTATTCAAGTGACCTAGGAAGAGTTGATGTGTGGTTAATGGGACGAGAATTCGAGACAGTGTGCTTCGAGCCAAATTTGTGTCTGGCTGTAACAACACAATATTTTCATATTTTGCAAATGTCTTGAGGTTTAACGTAGTTTGCTTGCAGACTTCATTAATGTTATGCAGATTTATGCATAAAGTTTCTAATTCACTAGTTGTACGAAATGTTCTAGTGATATCTGTATAGATAGAAGTATTGTATGTAGTACTAAAATATGAAGGAATACGTCACAGATTGTATTAGGGTCTGTAATTCTTATTTCTGCAAAATTGGAAGTTCGATGTTGAATAATAAAATCTACGTTGCTAGTTGAGTGTATTGAGCGTGATTTAAATAAACCGCAGATTGATTTCGCCTTATCACTACTGTTCAATGCTCTACAATTGATTGGAATATGTTTGGGACTGATCGTGTATCCATAATGCAAGAGCAAAGGTTATTAGACCACGGTTATCCAAAACGTTTTGTAGAACGCCAATTGATGAAGGTAAAATATCCATCCGAAAAATCAGTGAAAAATTGGCAGGATACAGTTTGTATACCATATGTAAAATGCACATCTGAAGCGATACGTAGAATCTTGAACCAGGCGGCCATACTCGTAACTTATAAAAAAGGGAAAACTATCCGTTCATTTATGATGCACCTCAAGGATAAGACACCTTTATCTAGCGTTACAAACAACATCTGCAGAATCAACTGTGAGGAATGTTCGGGTATTTACAGACTTCCAGGGAAATTCACACTAGAATCGAAGAACACCGAAAGCGTGTCCGGTGACAGCCCCGGGATGCGAGGCAATATCAATTCCTTATTCATGATTCCGCCTTGGCGGAGTACGTTTTAGATATGGGCCATAGCTTCGATCTAGAAAATGTGGGAATATTGAGGCGCAGTAATAAACCGTATAGCGAACGCCTACATGCGAAGGCGGTCGAAACTGCCAAGGCAGGTTGACTGGTGGTCAATGAGGTGGATGGTGCAGAAATCTCCGCGATCTGGCGCTCGACACTGATGCGAAAGTAAATAGTTCTTATTCACCTTATGCCTACTATTTGATTAGATTTTTGTTTTTCTTCAAAAATAGCTTAACCTTAGCGGCGTTATTTATGTACTTTTACGCATGTGGACCGCTGTGTCAATTCACCTCGACCGTGTTCACATGTATTAGATTGACATGGATACATACTAGGACGAAAATCGACAACTGATCCTGGTCATTCCCACGAGACGTGACACACTGTAGGCATACTATAGGCTGTTTAGCGGTAAGGTCAAATAAGTGGTGGTGGGTTGACTACTACCTAATCATGTTCCCTGTCCTGACTATCACCATTGGTCTGACGAAGCTTCTGTGTCAGAAGTGAAACGTTACCCAAAAACTGCTCTAACCGATTGCACTCAAATATCTTTGAATTGTGTTCAATGCTCTGTTTTCTAAAGATTTCAGTGTGTGGTCTCGAATAAGTTTGTTTTCACTCAATATTTCATAGAAATGCAAACGAGCGAAAATATCATTAGTGTTTATTGCGACTGCAGTCCAGTCGTTTATTTTCTTTTCCATGTTATCTAGCATAGTTTGTTTTATGAGCTTTTTAAAACTATTGGTTCTTTTAGACAATTCCATAATTTTCAAGTGAAATGTAGAAAATATAGTTTGAAAATCAACGGAAAGGAATAGTTGGGGCCCGTCTACTACCTTTATAAGTGTTGAAAGTAGGTTCCAGTCTATGTAACGGTGAACTGTCCTGAACGCCAAGCAGGTTTTCAAGTGCACGGTATATGAAAAGTTATTATTTTATGATCCCCATTGAAAAGGAAGGCAATATTGGCAAGTTAGTGGAACTAATTGATAAGATTTACCATCTTGCGATCGAGTTGGTCTCATGTTACAAAAATTCGCCTTTCATGTAGCGAATGTCAAAACTAAATCTAAATGAACTTGCGCAACGACGGATATGAAGTGACTTTATGCAAACATTTACGAAAGCCTGAAGACCTAACTCGAACACGCAAATATTCGAAGGCTTTAAGTAATTTTATCTTGGTCAGAGTTTAACTTAAAGCATCTTGACCAAAGAAATCATACTTTCGGAATTGGTTGAGGTTTTCGCTTCAAAGCTGTATGAATGCATGACGAACCACGCGGTATATGACTGTCCCTATTAATTATCCAGAGATTTAACATTCCTATTCTCGTCATCCTGTGATTTCTGTTAAGCTTATTGCTTTTTATACCACGGAAGTTTGTGAGTTTTTAGTTCTGAGTTCCGAGTCATGATGGTGCTCGTACATAAGCTCTTTTGTAGCAATCGTAAGGTTAACCACTGCAATAAAACTCCGAGGTCAGTACAAGTCAGTTAGGACAGGACAATTAATGGATGATAAACCAATCAAGCGACCACAATTGAAGAGTGTATAAGGGGCGCCAAAGTTGGTTCTATGTGCTTCTTTATTCTCGTCGTTAGCAAGCGAACCATTCATGCCTGTTACTTAGATATCTCTAAACCATTTGATCGTGTTAGCCTACTACTGCAGTAGCTTTGTACCAAAATCCCCAAGAATCTTCATTGAAGCCGACTCATCCTCCAGGAGGAGATCGTCACACAAAGGTAAAAGTAAAGTACGCCGCTATACCCTGGTGATTTAAAGTGATTCAAAGTTGTAATGGTCTAAAAAGCATTTAGCTTAACAATAAACATAGAATGGAGTTATGAAGTATATACAATAAAAAGAAGAAGAACAGGGAAACTCATGTAGTGTAAATCGTATCGAATTTTGATTTTCTCTCAAGTATTCGTCCAAATTAGCTTTAAAAATATCCGGGTTGACTGAGTGTGTAACAGTGAAAGGGAGGGTGTTCCATGTGAAACTTACACGTACAGCATACGAATATCTTCGACAGTTCAGTCTTGAAGTGGGAATAAGCACTGTAAGTTCATGTTTCCGACTGGCACGGGGTGGCGAGCGTGTGAAAAGTTTGGACAAGGGATGGTTAGGGACGTGCATAATATTGTACATCAGTATGAGGTCACCTCTTAGTCGACGACAGCGAAAGTCGAAAAGATTGAGACTCCTCAAACGTTCTTCATATGGTTTAGCAGCTAGTCCGGGTACAAGCTTTGTGGTTCGGTGGTAAATACGCTGCAGAAGATTGATGTCTTTCTGAATCCAGGGTGACCAAGCCTGAACAGCGTACTCCATCGCTGGTCTCAGATAGGTGTTCATGATACGGGGTACTGACTGATTGGAGAATCTGCCGAAAATTCGTCTCAATAACGCCAATACTTGTGACGCCTTTTTGTAAGCCGCTTTGCACTGCAGTGAAGTCTTCAGACTTGAACTGGTCCAAACACCCAAATCCTTCTCTTCAGTTGTCCAGACTAGTTGGTGGGACCCAAGAGTGTAGTTGTAATTCACAGTCTTTCCAATGTTTAACACCTTGCACGTTTGGAAGTTGAAGGGTAGTTTGTTTCTCAGAGACCAATCGTGCAATGTGTTCAGATCCTTCTGCAAAGTTTCACAGTCATCATATGTACGTATGCTTCTCCAAAGCTTTATATCGTCTGCAAATGACATAATCTTGCATTTAACACGCTCGAGAATGTCGTTTGCGTAGATCAAAAACAAAATCGGTCCAAGGACCGAACCCTGGGGCACTCCGGACGTCTGGATGTTTGTAAGAAGTGCAAGTAGTTTAATCTTATCTTTCTAGTCATTCCAGAGACTGTCAATATGATGTGGGCTGTTAAACAACAACACGACTATAAATAGTGGCTGCACATCACAGAAACGATTGCAGCGCTGGAGTGTTTTGTGGTGAGTATCTTCAGGATACCATGGTCATCCAATTACAAATGTCATGGACCAAATCCGTTGAAACTCACTTCCCTAACTAGTGCTAAGACAGATTCCGTCAGATATAATTGGCTGCTACCCAGCAAAAATATTGCCGGTATGGTCAGAATAAGTACATTAAGAGAGCCTCCGAAGCACAAGCTGGAGCATTGCTGCGCAAAGATACCAAAAACTCGTACTCGTTCAAATAACCACAAAGGTCCGGCTCTCGGTGGGTCAGACCAATGAACACCATCCACACATCATCGTTACATACAAAAACCAATATTCATCGTGTATAAACCAATGCGCAGTATTTGTGGAACAAAAGACTGTGTAAGCCCCAGTACACTGAAATCTCATTGGGCTTCTTACTTAAACACACACACCTAGAAAACAAGTTTCTCAAGCATATATTTTCGATGGAAATTTCCTCTCTCTATATCACAAATAAATTAATTTTGCTACTTTCGCACATGGACGCAAACATCGAAGTACGATTTGTTTAACTTTTATAAGTATATCCTGTGGTATTATAAACCTATTTAGTTTTTCACCATAAATGTTGAATCTATTGTTATGCTTTTTGCTTTTTAGACCATTAAAAACCTGGAATTCACTATAATTACCTTGACAGTCGATGTTACGTTACGAGGTTATTCACACGATCCTTCGTGAAAACAGTTTGTTTAGCTTCCCCTGAGTAAATTTGAAAAAGGTTTCTGTTCATCAATCCATTGTAGGTTAGGTAAGGAAAAATAGGACTTTCATTCCAAATGTGACATTATATAATTGACGTTTTTGTTTTTTTGTGCATTTTCTTTTTTGTTTTGTTTTTAATTGTAGTAAAAAGCGTATAAAATGAAAAATATTTTCCAGCTACATTAATCGACAGGGGACATGCTAATTCATTTAAACAAATCAAGGAAAACTCATGTCCCGTGGCATCTCAACCCTTTCGAACTCCCGTACCAATATGCAATATATTAGGCCCTCGGCAGCTTATTAACGGCGCTCAACACTACGGAAGTTGGTTCTTTGTTTATTGGTGTCCTCATCGTATGCGATGATTTATCACGTGTTATCCGGATCGACCTCCGCTTCCCAGATATTTGTAGATGCGACGGGAAAATACGGAAATGATTTCCCTTCACAATTAATAGATATCAGATTCTGTGACACTCCACCAGGCGGTTAAAAGATCTTATAGTTATCTCCCACATTTTACAGATCATTATTATAGATAAGAAAAAGAAGTGGACCTAGAACGCTGCCTTAAATTAGACCACTTGGAATCGGCTGACTGAAAATGCACGGTACGTTAAACTTGGTTGTATTTCCTACGCTCTGATTAAATATTACGAATTTTTTACGTTCCGCGAAATTGCAATATATATTACGTTCATGAATGATGTACCTGCAGGCGCTGGGCTCACCAAAAGTGCTTCGGTATATCATAGGGCCATTGCAGTCCATTCATGAGTGAACGCTGATCTAGGCAACTGGAGCATATTTAAGTGGAGAAATTAAGGGTCTTGAAGGAGGATAGTAATCGGTCCGTTTAGGATAAAAAGGAGGGTATAAGTAGAATAAGTAAGTTAGATAGAACCGGGAACCGTCTGTGTACGGGATGATATGTATATAAACCATGAGGTGGTTTATTTACATCAAAATGTCGCTCGACCGTATGCTTCCTATTAATACGCGGTCCACCAAGCAGTATAGGTGAATTTGCTTTGAAATAAGGGAGCACAACGTTTTATTGGTTTGAATTTTAGGTCCGGCCTAGGGCTGTAAACCATCGGTGACGGTATCATCAGTTGGGAATTTGCTATTCTGGCCAGAAGTTAACATTGCATCAATGTTCAACTTTGTCTTCGCTGTCAAAAGAGTGGTACATGACATAGTCGTGTTACAAGAAGCTTGATTTTGGGGTGCAGAAGGCGATGTGCAATTATCAACAATATCCAGGTCTATGAGTTCGGTGATATCCGTTGATTGTTTCGAAAATTCAGAAACATTGCGAATGCACTTCCGCTGTAAATGTGTGTTGTCAGGCTCGATCAAAACATTAGAAAATTATGGTAAAAGTTTAAAGACTTGTTGATTATTAACATATGCAACGCATATTTTTCGGTGTGTCGGATAAATCCGATCTGATAAAGGACGTAGAAGCTGTGACAACATGGGCGGTTAATTAGGAACTTTCCTTTAACTTAGAGAATAGTCACTAGCTTTCTACAGTGGCTGGCAACATGATTGTCTTTACGTCATCAGCCCACACGAAGCTCCGTAGGGTAAAATCTACTCAGGACTTAGAAATCCTTGTCTCTGCAAACTTTAAGTGGGCCGACCAACGTGTTGTTGCGGCTCAAAAGGCCAGAAGGAAACTCTTTCGACAACGTTCATTCTTTGATTGCAGAAAAGATGAGGTGCTGTTTCTATTCTACAAGGTAATATTAAGGCCACGTCTTGAATACTGTATCCAGGGTTGGAGGCCGTATTGTCAGAAGAATATAATGCAGTCTAGAAAGTTACAGAAGCTAGCCATTCGCATGAACGAGGGGTTAACATACACCAACCATGAAAATCGTTTATTAGCAATCGGACGTTTCACTCATATGAGGAGGCAAATTAGGGGGGTAATTAAGAGATATTTAAATGGTCAAAGATGTGAGCTGTTTCGAATTAGATGACTAATTTCAGTTATCTTCTTTGGTGGGTACACGAGTGCACATTCTTGAGCTGAGTAAACAGCACACCAAGCTGGAATCCACAACACACGTTTTTAGCATCCGTGTGGTGAACGCGTAGAGCTATTTTCCATCAGAACGCTTCAGTAAATGCGTTCAAACATTAGCTGGACGAAAGATGGCAGGTGCTCTTTCCGGAGCATTACCCTTAAGATAGAATCCATCAATAATTATTGTCCAAAAAAATATTCGGTAAACCATTTTGAAACACAGAAGCCTTTCTTTTCCATTTTTTAGTTTTTGTTGAAATTTACTGCTGTCCATCATCTCCTCATTCGATTGGACATGCAACAAACAATAACTCTCTCACCTTTCGGTGATGAGACTTCTCCCATCTCTCATTCACAGGTACTACGCCTGTGCTCCCTATCAATGCTGGTAGTGACAATCGTTTGGAATTGGTCGACTATCGCCCTGTGATGCTCATAGTGATACTAATTCAGCCCTTCGCAACTTGAACTTGAAAATGCGAAGAAAACCCCCTGGAGGATCGCGTATATTCGCAGAACAATAAGATGGCCTGGCCGTATCTGGAAGGCTTACAAATTCTGTGGAACTCACAGATCTAGACTGCAGTACATACAAACCAGAAATGCAGTTGTTGCGCTACAAAGGAAAGCTAAAATAAACTTTAAATCCGGACTTCCTAAAAAAGCAAATATTACATTGAAAGCATTTTATGGCTATGTTCATCCCCAACGAACTTTAAGAGAAGAAATAGAGATACGTTAGTACTTGATGATGGCCTCACTATCGTATTATCCAAATTATGGATAGTTTGATGCGCTACAAAATTCATGGACACGTAGCCAAACATTCTTCACTGAATTCCGCGGGTGTTTTCAGGCACTACCCTGAAAGAATCTGGACAATCGTTTCGATTTGGTCGACTATTGCAACGCGATACTTATGCTGATAATATACTGGACAAAAAGGAAAAACGTTTCGGCATTGGTGGGTGTTTGTATGCAGCTTCCCACTTAAGGAATTTCTGGACGCTCGATTGATTTGTTAGCACCTTTTTGTCGTGTGCAAAATGGACTGAACTGAACTGAAAATATTGGCGCGTGATTATGTTTTAGCTAACTTCAACTTAAACCATATATGTAAACATTTGGTAGTCGATTCCTATTTATCCGATGCCCATCGAGGATTTTAGAAAGGAAGGTCCTGCCTAACCAATCTTCTGAGCTTTCTTAATGAAATAACATTACGGATCGTAAAGCAAGAGTAGTCGAAGTATGCTACCTTGATTTTCAAAAGGTCTTTGACTCAGAAAACCATAGGTTCCTTTTTACAAACTAAGGATGTGTGGCGTCACAGATGAACTAAAACCATGGTTAGACAGCTAACTATGTTAGAATTGCGGGGTTGTGTTTGGAGGATTCAGTTAAACTCAGTGGAGTGCCTCAAGGCTCGTTACTTGGTCCACTACTTTTTATTATTTTTGTAAACTACCCTGCATCCTGCTTAAGTTCTCGATGTTTCGTGTTTGCTGATGATGTTGGGATCCTAGGAACCGACAGTACAGATACGCTTACGTCTGATTTAGAAAAAGAAATCGAGCGGACAAAAGCATGGGACTTGCCACTAAAATTGGGGACGACCTGCTCTCTCACGACTGTTTTGGCGACAACACAAACGTCGGCGAAGGAAATATCAGAAGAGCTCCTGCTCAGAAACTTGAGGATCACGGTAATACTATAAAGGGAGGTTTTGAGTGGTCTACTTAAAATACGGAAGCAGCGAACAAGGCTCGAAAAGAATTGTTCAGACTGCGCTCAGCGTTGTCATGCCGAAACCATTCTATTCTGATTCCCCTATATAAGGTAGTTATGCAACCTAACTTGGAATACTGTGTTCAATCGTGGGCACCGTACTTGGAAAAGATATCGCATGTTTCAAAGGGGTCCAGCGCCTTGCGACTAGGATGGTTGAGGGTCAGGCAGGTAAAACTTATGAGGCTAGACTCAAGGACCTCGGTTTGTTCTCACTAAGAAGACGATGGCTGCGAGGTGACCTAATAGAAGCCTTCAAGATTCTAAAGGGTCTTACAGGTGATAATATTACTGAAATCCTTAAACTTGCACCTGAAGCAGCTACAAGGGGTAATTCCATGAAACTTCTTAAGAGTAGGCCCAGGTTGCTGGCACGTGAGCACTTTTTCAGCAATCGTGTGGTCAACTTCTGGAACAAGCTCCCAGATTGTATAGTAAGCCTCCCAAATGTGTTGAGCTTTGAAAGGGAATTAGACGTTAAATGGTCTATCATATTTCCGCATATTGTCTAATAAAAAAACTTTATAAAAAAACAAAAAAACGTATTTTTACATTTTTATCATATCTGTCTAGGCCTGGACAACCTGACAGTAAATTAGCCCACATGCAGTCTATGACTGTGTTTCACTTTACCTCAACTAGGCTAGTGATTTCATACACCACACATTGTTCACGCATATTATTGCATTGTTTCCTGAATAGCTGACCTCTCACCGTGCTGGTGAAGAGATACCCTACCTTACTTTCCAGTTATTCGGAAGCAAGAACGTGTGAAAACTACGAACTGTATACTCGATATCGAAGTGCCGGGTGCTCAACCGCATACCGTCGAAGGAAATCTGGGCGCGTGATTGGCTTTTAGCCACCTTCAGCCCTGTGCAACTTGAACTTGAACTTGAACTTGAACTGAACACTGTGCTGGTGAAGAGAAACCATCCTTACTTACCAAATAACCGGAAACAAGAAGGTGTGAAACGTACTAACTGTATACTCAGTATCGGATTGCTGTGTGCTCAACCGAATATCGTAGAAGGAAAACTGGCCGCGTGATCGCCTTTTAGCCACCTTCATCCCTGCACAACTATAATTTGCGCGGTACGTTCAACTTGGTTGTATTTCTCACGCTCTGATTAAATATTACGATATTTTGCCGATTCTTTGAAATTGCAATCTATATTACCTGTATTACTAAGATATAAATCTTTACTTCATATATCTTCATTATGGCTCAAATTACTTTTCCATGCTTAAAGGCTGGTTGTGGTAAGCATGTAGCCAAAGGTATTGAGTGTTGTACATGCAGACGCTGGGCGCACCAAAGGTGCTCTGGTATACCGAAAGACCAGTACACCATATATGCAGCCCATACATGGTTCGAATTTGTCTGCATGGAATGCAAAGAAGTTGCACTGGAGGCTTATCGTAAGCAAGTTTCCCAATTACTCGCAACATTGCAGGAACCAACACAAAGATCTTACGCGCAAGTTGCAGCATCGCACAAACCAATCTTGCATACGCCGGCAAATGTACAAAAATCTGCGGGGAAAAGTCAGGGTAAAACTAACAACAATGTTGTTAGTCAGCGTAAGAAAAAGAGCCAGCCAGCTCGAAAGTTACCGCGCTCCCCAACAAGTAAAAAACCGAGCCGCGTCTCGATAATTTAGCGACGAATAACTCGCAATTAACTTCAATCCGAAGCGAATTGCGAGCGTTGCAGAAAAAAGGCACATTTCCCGAGAAAAGTTTGAAAACCAGGACCAGAAACATTCTGATCCATAACGAGCAAGAGCATTTTATACAGGAGGCTAAAGCACGACGCAGTTTAGATCGCAAATGCGTACAAAATTTACTGCGTCTGGCAGACCTTAAGCCCAATCTACAGATAGTTCGGGTACACAGAATCGGTCTGTATAAGAAAGGAAACCAAGCAAGGCCAATCTTGGTGGAATTTAGAAACCAGAGAGACAGAGACATGTTTCTCTCTAAAGGCGACCAAATACATACCAATACAAATGGTTTGTATAGATTGGTGCCAGATAGCCGCCCAGTTTCAGCAAATTATTTTGCGTTCCAGCGTTCGGGTAGCAAAGTAGCAAAACCGAAGAGCCACCCTGATAAGCGCCGATTGAATAACTCCGCAACAGCGGATATTTCAATCAAGAACGCTCAAGTGGTGGTAGAAAATATAGGGGACGAATCGTGGCTAAGTTGTGATGCAGCAAACGAAAGCCTCGCTTCGTATGCGCTCAACGCTCCTGCATTAAGAACCTCTACGCCACAACCTTCCAGCGACGTAGATTTTTCACACAGCACTAATTTGGACATACCAAAAACTTGGTAATACCTCGGGTTTTGCGCCCGAGGGTTGTTCGAAATTAGGCGGGGTACATCGAAATGCTGTGAGCATACTATACACAAATGCTTGCAGCGTGCGTAGTAAATGGCTGGAATTAATGCAGAAAGCCTCCAATAGTAAATCTAGGATCCTAGGTATATCAGAGACCTGGCTTCAAGATGCAGACATTAATCCAGTTGATCTTCTTTCGAAATATACAGCCATCAGATCGGATAGACCAGATGGTAGACGTGGAGGAGGAGCTATAATACTACTACAACATGGTATTAAATACCAAGAGTCTGGCATCAAAATGGCCACCTTTGGCATCCAGCTGGTCTCGACAATCGTCACAGACGGTAAGCTTTCTTTTGCGTTAGGCTGCTTATACAGGGCACCCGGCGCTTCTGAGGAGGAGGACCAGCAACTTAGGGAACTTCTCACCAGGTTGCTCAAAACTGCCCCACGAGTCTATTTAATAGGTGACTTCATTTTACCGGGTATTGACTGGGACACTCAGACAAGCTGTGATAGAATTTCCCAGGTATATCTCGATTGGATGCACTCCAGTGCGCTTCATCAGCACGTAAGTGAGAAAACTAGGTACAGAGATGGACATTCACCATCTACACTGGACCTACTTTTGTCTAAAGGTCCTAAAGATGTCCAAACCCTCTCTTACGACTCACCTTTAGGGAAAAGTGACCATGTCACCATAATATTCCAGGCAATTCTCTGTTTTCATAAGCCACCAGTCAAATACAGGCGTAATCTAAATCGAGTTGACTGGAATGCTGTACGGCTTTCCGCTTAACGATGTGACTGGTTCTCTGAAACCAATGACATCGAAAGTAAATGGTCGGTTATTAAGCGCAATATTTTAGGTCTTCAAGACCTTTACTGTCCTTTCCGACCTATACGGCTAAAGAACAAGCCACCTTGGTGGACTCCTGCGGTGCGACGCAACATTATTAGGCGCGACAGACACTGGCAAAGATACACAGCCTTGCCAACCTATAGAAATTGGTCGTGCTATAAGGCTTCGAGGAACAACACAGTAAAGCTACAACGGAAGCTTAAGCGATGCTACGAAACTTACCTGGCGAAGTCTGCTAAAAAGTACCCTAAGACGTATTATAGTTATGTTCAGTCTAAGGGTAAGACAAGGGAGCACATAGGTACCCTAATATTAGACAATGGCCAGAAAGCCAATTCTGACCCCGAAAAGGCAGCAGCTTTGCTGGCTTATTTTCGAAGCGTACATAGAATGGATGGCGGGGATGCGATTCACTCAGTCCCAACTCTTAATACGGAAATGGGTGCCTCACTAAGCGAAGTAGTTTTTTGCACGGATGATGTCGCACGTGTCCTAAAGAATCTAGACGGAAATAAATCCGCCGGACCTGACGATGTGCATCCTAAAATTGTAAAAGAAATATCTACGGTACTAGCAGGGCCTCTATGTGAGTTATATAACGAATCGTTCTGCAAAGGCATCCTACCAGATGACTGGAAGAAAGCCATTGTCGTACCCATTCCAAAGGGAGGTTGCGCAAACATAGTTAAGAATTTCCGACCGGTAAGCTGGACTAGTGTTTTATGTAAAACCTTGGAGAGACTTATCAGGGATCGATTGTGCAGCCACCTCGTGCACAATTCATCATTGAGCACGGTTCAACATGGCTTTCTTAAATGAAGTTAGTGTCTCCCAAATCTTTCATGCTTTTTAGATCGAGTTTCTAAGACACTGGATGAAGGCGGACGGGTAGAGGTCTTTTACTTAGACTTTAGTAAGGCGTTCGACTCGGTTAGTCACAGGTTCCTAGGGATGAAGCTCTCGGCCAAAGGCATATCTGGTAAGCTTCACGACTGGATAACCCGTTTTCTTCGTGATAGATCCTTCCAGGTCCGTGTAGGCGATACTACCTCTGAATTCGCAACAGTTACCAGTGGGGTCCCACAAGGTTCAGTATTAGGCCCAATACTTTTTCTGATCTTCATCGATGATCTGGCATCGCAGTTGTCATGTCCCTGCTACATGTTTGCCGATGATGTCAAATTCACCGGATCCAGTGATCACGGTGATTTGTTGAAAGATATTGAAAAGGTCATTAAATGGTCGCAGGATTGGGATCTTCCTCTGAACTATAGTAAATGTCATCTGTTGTCTGCAGCAGTCGACAGAATTACAGTAACTGCGAAAAACGGTAGGATCGACTTTCAATCTATTCAGAGGATTAAGGATTTGGGTATAGTCGTAACAGCGGACTTCAAATGGGCTGCGCAGTGTGCCACCGCTGCAAAACGAGCTAGAGGAGAACTCTTTAGGCTTAAATCCGTTCTGACATGTAGAACGCCGGAAGTGTTTATCCCTTTATATACGGCGATTGTCAGGCCGCATTTAGAATACTGCGTGCAAGCCTGGATCCCCTTCTTTCAAAAGGACATATTACTATTAGAAAGAGTCCAACGACTGGCTACCAAAATGGTTGAAGGTATGTTTGGGAAACCCTACGAAGAACGTCTAATTTCTTTAGGTCTCTTCTCCCTTCGTCGTCGGCGTCTACGGGGTGACCTCATAGAAACTTTCAAAATCCTGAAAGGCTTAGGCGACGAGGGCTGTCAAATCCTGTTCTCTCGAGCGATCAACCCCTCCACTAGAGGACATACATTGAAGCTCGCGAAAAACCACAGCCGTCTGAATCTTAGGCAACACTTTTTCAGTGAAAGAGTGGTAAGCTTCTGGAACAAGCTGCCTGAGGAACTAATAGCTTGCACATCAATAGGTGCATTCAAAAGGGGTTTAGATGCCTTGTGGCTTGGGCTTTTCCCAGACTTTTTTCCGTGAATATGCAGGTTGTCTGTCGTCAGAATTGTCCATTTTTTGTTCATTTTGAAATTATATGGTCTTGACCACAATTTAAAAAAAAAATCCTGTTATATAATGCCTCGTTTTAAATGTCATGTTTTAAATGTACGCACCAATTTTCCATAGCTAACCTCTCACCGGCTTGGTGAAGAGAAACCCTTTCCGTTTTTCTCAGTCGCAGCTACAAATTCTGGGACCAAAGGACGGCTTGGAAAACATCAAACGTACCTTCGCATACGACGAGAATATCAGAGGAAATTGAACCAACTTTGGCAGTGGTGGGCGCTCCTTTGAAGCTTTCCAAAGACGGAAAAGCTGGACGCTCGATTGGCTTATGCCTTGACGGCGCGATCGTCGAGGATATCCAATTTGACGTGCTCTCTATTACGCTCTTTGAAATTATTTTCTGGCTCACTATTCCATTATTGATTATACAATGATTAATGCTAGTTGCTTAGAGAATTCATGTCACCGAAAGGTAGCTAAGGGTATTGAGTGCCATACTTGCAAGAGATGGGCTCATCCGAAATGTTCGGGAATATATCCCGAGCATTATAAGGTGTATGTAGCGCATCGTTGGCTTCAATGGATGTGCAGCGAGTGCCAATGGGCCGCGAAAAAGGCATTCTCAGAAAAACCCAAAATCGCTTCTACCGGGCAACCTGTCACTTCAAAACAGCCTAACCGTAAAAAATCTTATGCTGAAGTTGTGAGGGAGAGCACAACGAGGACCAACAAATCGAATTTTACGGGGACTAAATCTTCTCGTCCTAAAAAGCCACGCGATAGCACCAAAGAGGCTATTCCGTCAGTGAAAGCTGATTCGATTGTTATTACGAGAAAAAATTCTCGTTCCAAAAAGCCTCGAAACAGCAACATAGTGGATAGGGAGTGGACTCAAGCTGTAGCTGCTACTATTACGGCAGAGGGATCGCCTTCGAAGCATCGTAAAGGTCGAAGTAAGGCTAAATCGAAAAAGATTTTGAATACCAGGGGGCTTCCTTCCTCCCATTCAAACCTACTTGCTGCTGTAGTTTCTAGCCTCGAGAAAGTCTCCAGGGACATTGAAATGATTAAATCAGCTCGTCTAGGGATTCGAGACAAATCTCGTAATGTCCTGGTGCTGAATCAGGATGAACCCTACATACGCGAGGCTAAAGCACGTAGATCACTGGACCGGACGTGCGTAAGAAATCTGCTCCGTAATGCTGAAATGCGTCCAGACACAGCGATAAGGCGCGTTCATCGTGTAGGAGTGTGGTAGGGCACCAAAGGTGCAACGGGCATAAGTCCAAGGCCTCTCTTAGTTGAATTTATCTCACAGAACGATCGTGATAAATTCCTAGCAGGTTATAATAGTCTGGACAGAATCACCAAAGGTAAACACGCTGTTGTGCCCGACGACAACAACGGATCCACAAAGAAGAGTGATCTTTGGCATGAAATGCCGAGTGGCAGCTTGCAATGTCCTTCGGAAAAAGATATGGCAGTATCAGATGCAGAAACTACGGAGGGTTCTTTAGATCTGAACGTCGTTCAAAGTACTTACCCCGCAATTCCGCAGCTGATGGTTAGTAACCTTCAGAATACAACGGTACTTCAAGAGGTAGAGGTTTATTCATCCATCCAGAATAGCACGCCAAAAAACGTGCTGTCTCCTCGGGTACTACGCCCGAGGAACAAGCAGGATTGAGTCAAAATGTTTTGCTGGGTCCCGTCGCCACAGTGCTATATGGAAATTCATGTAGTATCCGAAATAAGTGGTCCGAACTTTCTATCCTGGCACATGAGCTCCGGCCACATGCAATAGCACTGACGGAAACCTGGCTATCAGAAACTGATTCTATCCCCGAGATGATAAGTAACAGATATTCTGTAGTCAGATGCGATAGACCTAGTGAAACAAATGGTGGCGGGGTTGCCATTTTTCTTGGGGTTGGTTTTCGAACTACAGAATCGAGCGTTCGGCTTAGCACGCACAACTTTCAACTATGCTCCTGCGTCATTCACTCATATAAACAATCAATGGTAATAGCGTGTGTTTATATGAGTCATCAAGCTAAATTGCAGGATTTGAATAATCTGCTTGAACATCTCAGTTTATTGCGCTCCGAGGAGTCCCAGGTTCTTATAGTGGGTGATTTCAATTTACCCCACATATCATGGTCGACTCAGTGTTCCACCGATAAATTGTCTGAAGATTTTACCGAATGGATTCACACGCATGCTATGAGCCAGCATGTCATTGAGCCAACAAGGTTTCGACAGGGTTGCTTACCTTCGTTACTGGATCTTGTAGTCTCTTCGAGTGGTGGAATGGTACGACAGGTAGAATACCTCCCTCCGCTAGGGAAGAGTGACCATATTATGATAAGCTTTCAACTAATACTCAGGTATGACAAACCTCCTCCTAAACTGAGGCGTGATTTCAAATGTGTAGATTGGGATCTTGTAACAGAAGAAGCTAAAACGATCCTGTCGCAATACACAGGTGAAGATGTGGCTGCTAATTGGCAGCTTCTCCATTGCTGTCTTTCGAGCTTGCAAGATAAGTTTGCTCCGTTGGTTCCTGTCAAGCGACGCAACAAGCCAATGTGGTTCACACCTGCGATGCGTCGGGTGATTAAATTCAGGGATCGTGCCTGGAAAAGCTATAAGACTTCACAGACACAACGGTCCTGGATACAGTATAAGACAGTGAAGAATAAGGCTGTAGCTATTCAACGCAAAGCGAAACGTGAATTTGAAACACGGTTGGCACGCAATATCAAGCAGTGCCCAAAGCGTTACTATAGCTATGCCCAATCTAAAGGCAAAACGCGCGAGTGGATCGGTAACCTGCAACCGGATAACGGACCCCATATAGTTTCAGATGTCGAAAAGGCTTTAGCGTTTCTCAAACACTTTCAGTCAGTCCAGAGAACTGACCGCCAAATAGACCCGCCTATCACACCAGTCTCTGTAAAATCGGATGGCATTGCTGCACTCGAGGTACTATAGTTCACTAATGAGGAGATTAGAATTCAGCTTGCAGCAACTAACCCACATAAGTCTGCAGGCCCAGACGGTATTCACCCTCAGTTTATTAGAAACTTGGCGCCCGTACTAGCTGAGAGCGTGGGTCGTCTTTTTAAAGCATCGCTGGTGCATGGAGTTATTCCGAGTGATTGGAAGCTAGCCGATGTTATCCCGATACACAAAAGCGGCAGTCGTTCATCTGTCTGTAACTATAGACCGGTAAGCTTTACTGTCATTCTGTGTAAGATCTTAGAGAGGCTGATCAGAGATCGGATCTGCAGGCACTTAGTTGAGTTTAAGTTGCTGGACTCTGCTCAACATGGCTTCCTTAAAGGAAAGTCGTGCCTATCAAACCTCTTGGGCTTTCTAAACGAGGTCACCAGAAAATTGGATAAGGGCCAACAGGTTGAGGTTTTCTACTTGGACTTCTGCAAGGCTTTCGACTCAGTGTACCATAGACTGCTCGCTACCAAACT